>JANAVB010003242.1:0-43484 GCA_029216955.1 Iris pallida
ATACGGTGCAGGCTGCTGTGACTGCCACAACTTCAGACCAATTGAAAGAACAACTGGAGAAGTTAGAGGGGGAGCACACGAAACTGATCCCCTTCAAGGATGAAGCTGCTCAGCAGGAAGAAGTGCGTCATTATGCCACTGTTAAGTCTCAGACTGAGGTTACGGCTTTAAGGGATAGCATCAATCGGTTGTGTATCCCTTAGGTCTTCCTTTGTAATTGGCTCATTTAGCCATAAAAACTCTTGTATATTTTCCTTTCTTTGCTTTTTGAGAGAAGTTTTTTTTAATAAAGAATCTTTTGGCTTTCGAAACTCGTGAATGTAGTTTATGAAATATCAGAACTAGAGGTAATGTAGACATAGTAGGGATATTTCTGGTGGGTATTCCATTGGGGAATTTGATGTGGACTTATTATCCGTTTTATATTCAAGATTCTTGAACATAGATAATAAGTTGAAAAAAAACTGCTAATAGAGGTAGTATGGACACAATATCAGAGGATGTTTTATATCTAACCAGAGGTAATATAGACGTGGACGGATATATAACATTAAGTAGGAGTCAGTAAATAATTCAGAGGTAATATGGACGTGATTATCTTTGACGAGTGTTTTGCTTAGAGGTTATATGGACGTGACAAAACATTTTTTAATTATCCCACTGGGGAATAATTATCGGAAAACAGTTTAGAGGTAATATGGACGTGACCGTTTTCATAAGATCGAGTTTGGACAGAGTTCAAACGAAGATAATTCCACTGAGGAATCCTTTTAGAGGACCTATTATCTAGGACGTATTCAAGACTCTTGAAATACGGATAATAGTTAGATGATTTTTCGAATTATATAAACATTGTACTGTACATTTACATGATTAAAACAAAGTATCTGTGGACTCTGTATATAAAGGTTACACATAATATTTTTTCAGGAACTTGCCGTTGATCGGCATCATAAGCAAGTCACCATCATGCTTGGTTAGTCGATACGCACCGTTAGAATACATCGATTCTATAACGAAAGGACCTTTCCATTTAGGCTAGAATTTTCTTTTTGTCTTGTGCATCATGACCATTGGTCTTCTCACTACTAAGATCAGATCACCAACTTGAAAGAATCTTTCCTTTCTTATTAAAGGCTCTAGAAATGTGTGCTTGGTATATCTCAATACGTTGTTGAGCTATTAAGTGTTTTTCATCTAGCGCTTCCAACTCTTATAGTCGCAGACAGTAACTTTCTTCGGCAGTCAACTCACTGGCTAAGGCTACTTGAAGAGAGGGAATATGGATTTCTAGGGAAAGAACTGCTTCACTTCCATAAACCAGAAAGAATGGTATACTGCATGTTGGAGTGCGAACCATTGCGCGATTGGCCCAGGGACATTCACCGAGCTTCTCACTCCAATCGTGCTTGTTTAAAGACACGAATTTCTTGAGAAGTTTGATGATAGTCTTATTGAAAGCTTCTGCTAATCCATTAGCTGCAGGATTGTAAGCGGTAGAGGCTACATTCTTGATTCGATTCTTATCGCAGAATCGATAGAATGTATGGCTCACAAATTGTGGACCATTATCATGGATGATCCTGCGAGGTTGGCCAAAGCGGTAGATGACGTGATGTTTGACAAAACTAATCATGTTTGATGTCTTTACTTCGTTGAGCGGTATAGCTTCCGTCCATTTGGAGAAGTAATCGGTTATAGCTAGGAAAAACTGATATCCTTTGGAGGATGGTGGGCTAATTGGGCCGATTGCGTCCATAGCCCAGGCTTCAGAAGGCCAAGATGCTGCCGTCGGGTGTAGAAACTCCGAAGGTTGATGAATGAAATTAGCGTGGAATTGACAAGCCCTATACTTCTTTGCATATTCAACAGCATCTGCTATCATCGTGGGCCAATAATAACCCATTCGTTTGAGGCGATCTTGTAATTTGGGGCATGCTTGGTGTGCATCGAAAATTCTGTCGTGAGCCTCACGTAGTGCATGTTTGGCTTCTGTGTCTGATAAACATCATAATAGTAACCCATCGTAAGAACGTCGGTACAGTATTTTGGTAGCTATATCATAGTAAAATCTGAGAGATCGTCGTTAGATAGACACTACTTCCTTTAGGTCATCAGGGAGGATTCCGTACGCAGCGTAGTCTATGAAAGGAAATCTCCAGTCTTTGATGTCGGCGTTCATCTCTGCTGTGTAACTGTGATGAATATGTAAGGCTGTTTTCCATAAATAAATTCACTTTATTTATTGTATTTCTGGGAAAATTACAACTATAGGAATCTAATCTCGAAGACGATTACTTTATCCCTTGGACGATGCGATGAAGAAAACTCGAACTTCGAAGAGCTTGGACAGCAACTGGGCAATCTCTCTGTTCTCTCTGAAAATGACTGTAGTGTCTGATGAAGATGAAGAAACTCTCTTTTATAGAGTTCTGGATAACTGTCCTGAAGCATACGCTCAGTCAGTTACTTGACGTGTGCATAACTGCAGGGACGCGTGGCAAATTCTGATGGAGACACATTAGGGTACGGTTGGAAGTAGTGGAATATATCTAGGAGAGATTGATGGCATGGAGGCCACGTTGCATAACTTCTGAATAAGTGGGTAACTGAGTACAGGACACGTGAGAACGTGTGTTGACTGTACGTTGAAAGTCATTCTGAATGCATTTACTGTGATAAGCTGTCTTTGAAGAGGAGTCATACGCTATCTTTTGAAGGCATATGTCTTGCATACACTGACTTGGATCATATAAAGTTGATACGCTCACTTGATGGGCAAGGAGTCGTATGGAGTCCATACGCTCACTTGATTGGCAAGGAGTCGTATGAAGTCCATACGCTCACTTGATTGGCAAGGAGTCGTAATGAGTAGACACGTGGCTGTCCTCAATCTTCTCAAATATGCTATATCTTCTAATGCTGACAAATATCTCTTGAGCGTTGTTGTCACGCCCCAGAACCAGAATACTGGAGAGCGGGGGCAGACATAGCCAGCTACGTATATGAAATGGAATCCATCTCACTATACGGTCACGGCTGTCTAGATATATGAGGGTTTATCTACAAGCCAACAGTCTCTTAAGGTCATGAACAAGCCTAGTGTCTCAATCACAAGCAAGTAAGTAAAAGTTACAAGATGTATGATCATTAAATATACAATAATAAGGCGTCCCAAATATTACATATTCAGCTGATCATGAAGCTAGTCGTTACAAAATGTCAGGACTAGCAAGAGTTTAGTCATACATGATCAACCCTAGGATCTGTTAATCATGTTACAGCCCGTAGGCAGACAGTAAGTGAAAGTACAATCGAGCTAAACAGGTGCTCGTCGGCTAAACGCCTCAAAAGAATAATTTTTACAATAGAGTGGGAGAGCCAAAAATAACCCACTCGTTGCCAGGATTCCTTCTAGTGGCCACCATCTGGCTGGAAGGTCGGGGGATCCTCGGTAGCTGCTCCGAAATCTGGCCACACAAAACCAGCTGGGTCAGACCCCAGAAAGAGCAAGTGCCACAAAGGAGCTTCACTTAAGAACTAAAACCAGCAATCAGCACAGAAATATAAATAATATAATAAAAGACAGGAAATATAAATAAATGGTAAAAACTGGAAATAAGAAAAACATGCCAGGATGATATACGATGAGATAACCATGGAACTATTCAGATAGCCAGGTTACAACCCGTAAACCAAACAAGGACCGGGGTTGTAATCCTTCGTCTGAACGGAGCTTGGTTTCTCACCATTTATCGGTAAAATAAATACAAGCATGCTGGTCATGTAACAGTCTGGAACAAGATCAGGGCAAGACTAGACTGGTTTGACTCCATCCAATCATTTTACGGCCAAGCAAGAATTACGGCTTGATACTTTAACTAACTAGGGTTGTCACAAGCCTAATTACTAGCAAGATGCAGTGAGATTATTCCACAGCCACAAGCCCTGCAGACCATCCAGGTTATCCAGGTCAAAATTAGGGGTTGAATTCAGGTGGGTACATCGTCCAGGAAATGCATGTACCCTTAAGTAGCTTGAAGGGTGCAACACATGACAGTGTGCTGGAAATGTGCCCTACTCGACGGCAGGCTACAGATCCCAGGCGCGCCCAGGTAATGGGATTGCCTGTAGCTGGGAAATCTCGTCATGACTAATATATTAATCTAGTTATTAATCCTTAGTTTATTTCAATAGGTACTCCTGACCGTGGTACTCAGGAGTCCCTGTCCTAGACATGATGCAAGATAGGACTGGTTCATTTATACAAGCACAATCGCCCACGATGTCCAGGTTATTATACAGGTCGTGTCATGACAAGTAGCCGTCGTAACAGCTTATCAAGATAATCATGTCAGGTTATCATGCTAAGTGTACTTGCCAGGAGTGCACCACGACGGGCCACTATCAGGTCATGTCAGGTTACTCATGTCGGGAGTGCACCACTACGGGTCACTATCGGGTCGTGCTCAATTATCAATTCCAAGCATATTAACTGAATTCATGGTTATCAATTCATGACAAAAGGCTAAGGATATAAAATGAGTGCAAAACCATGTAAGGGGAAAAAAATATGGGGGTCACAAAGCTCTCGGGTTGAACCAGGGTGACAAGATAGGCTAGTGTACGCCCAAGCCAGCGTACGCTCAAAGCCAGCGTACGCCTCGCTCGCTTAAGCTAGCGTACCAAGGCACGCGTACGCTCAAGCTGGCGTACGCACGAGCTAGCATACCAAAGGGTCCATACACTTCTAATGGGAAGCGTACGCAAGGGTCAGCGTACACAAGGGCACGCTCGAGCTACAGGTCAGAGTACGCTCAAGCTAGCGTACGCTCAAGTCAGCGTACGCTTGAGCTAGCGTACGAAATGGTCTAGGGCGCGCTCACGCTAGCGTACGCTCAAGGTAGCGTACGCTCGAGCTAGCGTACCAAAAGACACGCTGCCAATAGACAGCGTATCAAGGCTAGCGTACGCACGCTAAAGAGCAGCGTACCAAAAGACACGCTGCCAATAGACAGCGTATCAAGGCTAGCGTACGCACGCTAAAGAGCAGCGTACTCAAGTCAGCGTACGCTCGCTAAAGAGCGCGCGCAGCTCAGCGACGAAGCTAAAAAAAGCTAGCACACTGCTCACTATCTTCTCCAAAGGGCAAAAACAGCAAGAACAACAAGAACTCCATGGATGGAACCCAAAACTCCAAATGCTCATAACTAGGTCAAAATAAGTCCGAATCCAACTCTCCAAAGGTCAAAATCGGGTAGAATGAAATTCTCTTCAACATGGAACAATCAAAACTTGAAAACAAGGAAGTTGGATAGATCAAAACCACCAAAATCCGAAAATAACTAATTTCTAGATCTACAAAAATTAAAGCTTCAAAGTGGAAAATGACAAGTTCTAAAGTGATTTAGAATCATAAGGAGAAGCTAATGTACCCATCAAAAGGAGTTCTTTAGTGGAAGCAAGTTGCACTTGCCTAAGGGTTGGGGAGTTGTGGAGAGGAAGGAAGAAGAAAAAGAAGAAATAAATGAGGGTTATGGAGGAGAAAGAAGGTTGGTAGGGAAATAAATATCATGGGTGGTGGTAGGTGGGGGGTTCACCTTGGTCCATGATGGACCAAGCAACCAGCCGGCCAAACCAAGCCAACCCAAACCGAGAGTTAAACCAAGCCAAGAAAACTAAACAAGGAATAATACAAGAAAATGCGTACACGTATTTCCAAAATACGTAATACGTACCACCGGCATTACAGTTGTGCTGCAGATTTGATGGCTGACAGACTGTCAGAAATGACAGTAATAATGGCTGTGCATTTATGATGGCTGCTGAGCTGTTCTCGTAAGAGACAAAATCAATTCTCGAAAACCCATACGACGGTTAACCTTCATAGGACAGCTGTCTTTGCACGAAAGACGAAATGTCAGATTCAACCTCCATTAAATGTATGTTGTGCTGTCATTCAAGAAATAATAAAATATTCACTGAGCGTACAGCCTCTGGATGAGCGTATGGCCTTGGCTGAGCGTATGGTCTGGAGCGTACAGCTTTGGCTGAGCGTACGGCCTTGAGCATATAGCTTTGGTTGAGACTTATGTCAGCGTATCATAATTTTTCACACCCTACAAGACCTCCTTCAAAGTTTTCGAACTTTATGAATTTCAAAAGTTCGAAATTACTTTGAACTTAAAGTGGGAATAAGTCCTGACACGCTAGCATGAGTTTGTTATCTTCCTCAATATCAGTGCAAATCTTTAGGGATTCTGTTTAAAGAACGGCCGCCGTTTGAACTTCTTCTTTCCTTCTATAAATAGGTCTTTCGAAACCTAATTTATTTCTTTACGTCTGCATTCATCTTCGAGAGAGAAAAAAAACCAAAAAAACTCAAGC
The DNA here is from genome assembly GCA_029216955.1 of Iris pallida. NCBI lineage: Eukaryota > Viridiplantae > Streptophyta > Magnoliopsida > Asparagales > Iridaceae > Iris > Iris pallida. The sequence continues at coordinate 6,388 of JANAVB010003242.1, forward strand.
CTTCTTCTTCTTCGACTTAATCTTCATCAATGGCGCCCAAGGTTGACGCTGCTGCGAAGGGAAAGAGGAAGGCTCCTGCGGAGTCATCTCAGCCTGCCGCCGCCGCTGCTAAGAAGACTACTGATGAGCGTATTCGACAAAGCGAACGCCCATTGAAGTCCCTCTATGGTGAGGATAGAGATGATGAACAGTAACTATCCCCTATTTAGGGCTCTGGTTAGAACAAGATCATAAAACGTATCCCCTTTTTAGGGTCAAATATGTCAAAAAATACGCTTCCCTCTTTAGGGTTTAGCCATATTCCATATTTTTCGTTTATACGAAAAATATGTTTGAAGCGTATTCTGTAAGATACGCGTATCTTTGATAGAAATGTCAAAATACGCTGTCTTGAAAGAATACGCTATGTCAAGTTGTCTCACTGAGATACGCTAACTCCTGTGTTAGCGTATTTTTTGATGATCATCTTGTCAACCATACGCTGATACGCTCAAGCTGAACATAAACTGAACTTTAAAATTTATCATACACTTAGGATAGACTGAGCGTAAAAGTGATTTCTGAATCCATCATACGCTTGGGATGAGCGTAAAAGTAATCTCTGAATCCATCATACGCTTAGGATAGAGTGAGCGTATGTTGAACTTTGAATCTGCCATACGCTTAGGATAAACTGAGCGTATATTGAACTTTGAATCTGTCATACGCTTAGGATAAACTGAGCGTATATTGAACTTTGAATCTGTCATACGCTTAGGATAAATTGAGCGTATGTTGAACTTTGAGTCTGCCATACGCTTAGGATAAACTGAGCGTATGTTGAACTTTGAGTCTGCCATACGCTTAGGATAAACTGAGCGTATGTTGGTCTTTGTCATCTCTTTGTGCTGAAGATTTCTAACTTCTTATTCTTCTTTTGCAGTGGATATTCTGGCTCAGGATGCAGAATTTGAAGGATGTGTAGGGAATAACTATAAAAGTGACCTATCACATGTTTGTTTTCCCCAATTCGATGGACCTTCTACAAGGATAGCTCTTTTGACAAATCAGGAAAATGATACCTTATTGAACTTGATGAGTGGACTTCCTTTACAGAGTGTGGATGGTGTTACCCACTCGAAGCCAGCATTTCTTTTTGGAGATGCTATTGACATAAACTCCCAGCCTGCTCTTGATAAAGTATCATACTCTTATTATAGAGATGGTGATGTGAATCAGCCAATGTATCTGACTGGTTTGTCCAAAAGCATCAACATAGCTCGCTTATTCCACGTGAGTCATCAAAGGCAAATGAAGTGGGATATCACTCCATCCCGTCAAGCAAAAGCTGGATGGATAGGATACCGTCAAGGAAGATTCTGTAGTGGTACTGAACCACATGTTTCAGTTTTGCGAGGATTACTGCCAGCTACCATTCCTCCTGAGGACTCGGCACTTCTGAAGCCAGTTAGAGTCCCAATTTTTGCAAATAAATTTGTTCAACTAGAAAATGCCGTCTACCCCAAACAGTCTATGAGGCTTACTGGTCTGGTGAACCCAGAGAATACCAGATGGACTGCTCTTGTAAGATGGATTCTGAAAAACTTTGGGGAACAGTTAAAGGTGATAGGCCTATATAATGCCATCAAGTGCACCGCTTACGATTTTAGGCCAAACTCAGATTTGTTCCTGGCATTAGCGGAAAGGTATAACTACCGTACCGGCACCTTCATGACTCCAAGAGGCGAGATGGAATTCGCCCTCCATGAAATGGCATATATTTCTCAGCTGCCAATAGGAGATTTTCCATATGAAGAGTATATCCCTTTTATTGATGAAATGGATAAAATCTCCGATGCCATCCCAATGGTTCTTCATGTATTTGAAGAATTAATGTGCCATTACAGTATATATAAGGCTTTTTATAAGGGACAAGGTACAGAGGAAGATTCTAACTGTTATTCTTCTAAGTAGATGGCCTATTTATTCCAAGGCCGCACTGATGAAGTTCAGAAGAAGAAGAAGACAGAGCAATATGTCGATGAATTTAAACCTCTGAGTCAAACTGAGATTGACAAACTAATCCGAGACACCACTCATGACGATATCGTCATTGAAGAAGACGAAGGCACCTACAAGGCTGGTGATAGGTTGGAGACCTATATCAAGCAAGGTGGCCGGGAATTATCTGCTGAAGGTCATCTGGCCGGATTTATATCCCTCTGGCTGAGAAAATTTGTAGTACCTGGCACCTGTTCAGCAGACAGGATGCATAGAGGAGTTGTTTTTGCAGCAGTTCGTCTGACTTTTGGGTACAAGATGGATTTGTTGACAGCAATGACATGCCGTCTGAATGCTGGCTTAAGGGCATATACAGACAGAATGTTTGAATTGGTAAAGAAGAGGCTCACAACCTTTCCTCGGGTAGAAATGCCCTTTACATATTTATTTGGGTGGCTACTTCTCCATTTCGAATCTCTCATGAATGTTGGGATGGCTAGACCAGATGACACCTTTCTGGAAAGATACAGTCACACGCCAAAGTGAAAATATAATACTCTGACGGACTGTAGAACCATATTAAACAGGGGAGAATTATGGAGTTTCACTTGTGTTCCTCCACCTGTTAGTTATGAAACCATGCCTGGGAAGTTGATTGATAGCGTTGGTGCCAATGAGTTGGATGAGATTCATCATGAATGGTTGAAGAGGATCAGGCCATCTCACTTAATTTGCCGCCGTGACAATATCACCTATCTGGAGCCATATCTTCCGAGTAGGTTTGCTCGGCAATTTGGTTATGATCAGTTGCATGTGGGCAATACAACGACATGTTTTGGCTACCAAGGTGGATTAATTGATGGTGCCAGAGCTTGGATATACTGTATTGCTAAAGGTACAGGGGCTACCTTTTCCATGCCAGATCCGGTTACTTATCGGAGAGGAGCTAAAATATTGGCGTCTTATGCCAAATTCTATGTATCAGCTAATACCTTTGATGAAAAATTCAGCATCTTAGGTAAAAGCTTCATTCATGTTGAAAAGAAATCAACCAAATCAGCCCTGCCAAGAGATTGTCATGACCAAGAAGATCCTCTGGCTACTGATGAAGTTGATGATGAAGTTTTAGAGGCTTTCTTCTCTGATGAACTTCATCAACCATTACATGTACCCATTGGAAGTGCTGAAGAGAGTATATCTGCCGACAGTACACCGAAGAGGAAGCGGGGTAAAGGTGCTGTTGGGCCTGCCCCAAAAAGAGTTACTCGGGCAGAGGCTCAAAATCGTAGAGGAATTACTATTCCAGGGACTTCTCCTGCTTCTAATCGAGTCAGAGATGCTGATGAAGCAGGTAGTGACTCAAAAGACGATTATCCTACTGTTCCATTAACAAAAAGAATAGGAAGGAAAGTGATAGTTTCAAAAACTAAATTCGTAATTTATCTCGATGCAGAAAGTCCCACCAATCGTGCCGAGCGATTGGCTTTAGAAAAGCAAGTTGCCTTTGCTTTGTCTGTAAAGACAGAACCCATTGAAGAAGATGTACCTGAACCTGCTGGATCATCCATGCCTTCTGATATAGAATCGATTCCGCCAACAGTCGATGATGCGCAGGTGATTAGTCAACCTGCGGTAGAGGCCGAGAATCAGACTAAAGCAGCTAATGACTTACTGATTTCGAGAGAATCAGTGAAGGAAGCCACTACTCTCAAACCAATTGCTGAAGTTTCGGAGAGCAATAAGAGTGACGACGAACAGGTTGACTATGAACCTTCGTCTCATTCCTTTGAAGAAGAGGACATGGAGATAGATGATGAGTCACCATCTAAAACTCCAATTGATGTACTGAAGACAGTGGGTCAACATTCAGGGTTGACTCCAGAGCCGGAGAAACATCTTGAAATAGAAGTTCAAGTTCCAAGTACTTCTGGGGCAGGCAGCAGCGAAATAAATCCAGTGTCAGAAAGCACTCTGAACAGACTACGAGCTGGGCTGAATGATCCAAAGGAAACAGAATATGAACCAGCTCCAGGTAATATTTTATTCAGCAAAGTTTTGTCCTTTCCTTGCTTTATTGTCTTTTAATTTTGATCATGCTTCTTTGATTCTAACAGTTGTAGGAACTGCACCGGCAATGAGTTCGACTCAAGCCCCACTTGTCCAGACTGATATGGGTGAGGGGAGTTCCCATTTGCCTAGTTCCCCAAAAGCACCCACTTCAACTCCCAGAATAGAGGCTCCTCCTGCTCCTTCCTCTACCGTTGCAGTGACTCCCGGTTTTGAAATAGGGATAGCAAAGATCATGGGGATGTATTCAGATATTATTTATTCATATCTGGATACATTCTCCAAACGACTTATGAAGGATGAAACCATGTCTTTCTCGGATCTTCGAGCGGCGATTAATTTCCTGTTTTCAGCTTTGAGGCAGGCTGGTTATGAGACCCCGTGTGTTTTCTTTGAGCATCTCCTGGATGACTTAGAAGCAACCATTCATAAATACTGGGAGATCAAATAGGAAGATATCAAATCTTTGACTGCAGCTGAGATTGCTCAATTAGAAAGTGAAGCTCAAGCTCAGCACATTGCTCTGAAAGAATTCCTCGCTCTATCTTCTGAACAGTTAATGGCGAAAGATGAAGAAATAATAACCACTCGTCAGAAGATAGAGCGTCTGGAGAAAGATGAAGCATCAAAAGCCGATGAGCTTAAGAATTTGAAAGAAGAGTTGGCTCGTCTTCAAGAGCAAATTGCCTCCGTGAAAAAAGAGCAATCGGAGATTGCCACTGCTCGTACCTCTGAAGCTGAACGTTGCCAACTTTTACAGCAAGAGCGGGAATTGATGCAGGTTAATCAGATTGAAGAGACCAATCGTCGTAGCTCTATTATCGTAGATTATGATCAACGAATGGTCAGAGTTGAAACAGCAGAGCGGATCCAGAAAGCTCATGAAGAAAAGATGAATAATGTAATTGTTCGTATTCAGGAGATAATTACTCCTCCTAAATAGATCTTTTACAGTTTTCATGTGTCGAAATTTTGATACCCACTTGTAATCAATGTTCTGACTTTGATTGAAGAGATGAATATCTTAACTTGATTTCAATTCTGTGGATGATATTTTTGTAGAAAACATGTTCAGAGGTAAATAATACATGACATATTTCAATAGAATAGAATATACAAAATAAACTTTGTAATTCTATCATGATATTAAACCAAAGATAATTTTAGTTTAATACTGATTAGAGAAAATAGAATTCCGATATAAAGATATCTTTGGACTCTATTTTCCATGATCTTTGAACTCGGAAATCAAAAGACTAGATATCATTTTCATAGAATAGAAAATATGATACATACTGAGATAGAAAATTCAGAGGTAATATGGACGTGATTTTCTATACGAGATCTTTATTAAATCCACTGGGGATCTAATAAGACAGAATATCAAATTCTCTGGGAAGATGATACGTGGCAGAATATCAGTTTCCGCTGGGGATAATGATATCGAGATAACTTTTGTAGAGAAGAATTAACTTTGATTTTATACATGCTGGGGAATAATAAAAATATTATATATACTGATGAAATTTATACATAATATTTCTTTAAGAATTTGCCATTGATAGGCATCATCGTGACTTTCCCATCCATAGAGGCAAGCTGATATGCTCCATTAGAGAAGACTTTGTTTACTACGAATGGGCCTTCCCATTTCGCGTCAAATTTGTCTTTGCTCATATGTGTCATGGTCATCGGACGTCTGACAGTAAGGACCAGTTCTCCCTTCTGATATGCTCTGACTTTCACTTTCCGGTTAAAAGCTTTTGAAATTCGGGCCTGATACAGCTCGATATTTTGTTGAGCATACAATCGCTTTTCATCTAGGGCTTCCAGTTCCTGAAGTCGAAGACGATCACTATTTTCTGTTGTAAGTTCATTGGAGATTGCGATTCTCAGAGATGGAATCTGGATCTCGAGGGGAAGAATAGCTTCACACCCATATACCAAAGAGAAAGGCGTACATCCGGTCGCATTGCGAACTGTGGTGCGGTAGGCCCATAAATATTCACCAAGCTTCTCGCTCCAGTTGCGTTTGTTGGAAGAAACGAACTTTTTCAAGAGTTTGATGATCGTTTTATTGAAAGCTTCTGCCAATCCATTAGCTGCTGGATTATATGCTGTAGAAGCTAAATTATTGATTTTATGGTCGTCGCAGAATCGAGTAAATTTCTGACTGACGAACTGCGGTCCGTTATCATGAATAATACGCCGAGGAATACCAAATCGATAGATGACATAATGTTTGACGAAGTTGATAACATTAGAAGTTTTGACTTCAGATAACGGGATTGCTTCAGCCCATTTAGAAAGGTAATCGGTTATCGCTAGAATAAACCGATGTCCTTTTGATGATGGTGGATTGATAGGACCAATGACATCCATGCTCCAAGCCTCAAAGGGCCATGATGCCGCTGTAGGGTATAAGAACTCTGACGGTTGATGGATCAAGTCTGCATAAATTTGGCAGGCTTTACATCTCCAAGCATATTGAATGGCGTCAACCACCATCGTGGGCCAATAATAACCCATACGTCGGATACGATCTTGAAGTTTAGGACCTGGTTGATGGGCTCCGCAGATACCATCATGTGCTTCACGGATAATCTATTGTGCTTCTTTACCAACAATGCATCGGAGGAGAAGACCGTCGTAGGCCCGACGATATAGTGTCTTCGTTGTATGATTATAATAGAATCTGAGAGATCGACGCCGGATAGACGCTGCTTCACTCGGATTATCGGGAAGTATGTCATACAACACAAAGTCTAAAAATAGACGTCTCCAGTCTTTAGTTATGGCTTCTGTTTTGTTAGAAAAGACATATTCTATATTAGAATCGGAAGAAGATGAGGACATTTTGTCAAACTTTAATCCAGCATCAAGGTTGAGAGAATCTTCGTCTGGATTATGGGGAAAAGCCAAAGCCAAATTATTCTCAACACAGAATAGTTCTCGGTTATAAACCACTATTACTTGCTGACGTCTGATTTGGTATGGCTAATACAGCGGCAAGATTAGCCAAAGCATCGGCTTCTCTATTATAGGCTCATCGAACATGTTCAATAAAGAAACCTTCAAAAGAAGAGGCCATAGAGAGTGTTGCTCGATGATAAGGTATCAAATCCTGATGATGGACTTCATACGTTCCTCTGATCTGATTAACGATAAGTTTAGAGTCTCCATAAACTTCTAAATATTGAATATCCAGATGTTTAGCAAGTTGAAGACCGATGAGCAACGCATTGTATTCAGCTACATTGTTTGAACATGATTGATCCAGAGAATAAGCCCTCTGAATAGTTAGTCCTTCTGGGGATACGAAAACAATCCCAACTCCGGTGACAATATCGCCATTAGGACCTATTCTAGATGCTCCATCAAAGAATAGACGCCGGGTAGGAGTTTCTTCAGAAACCAGATTCGAATCCAGAACTTCATCTGGAATCTCACATATAATTTAGAATCTTTCGGAACCGCATGAGCTGCCAGAAAATCAGCAAGAGCCTGTTCTTTAACTGACTTTTGAGAAATATAATGCATGTCATATTGAGCTAACAATATTCCCCAATTAGCTAATCTGGAGTTGAGAATACCGGGTTTCTTCATCATAATCCTGATAGGATTCACTCTAGAAATGACGTGAATCGTTTGACCGATAATATAATGTCGCATCTTCTGAACAGCAAACATTAATGCTAGGCATTCTTTCTCGATTGGAGAATAACGCGGTTCAGCACCTGTCATTGTACGACTGAGATAATAAATAGCCTGTTCATGGCCATCTTTATTTTTCTGGGCGAGTAATGCACCGAGAGAATGATCCATGGCTCGAACATATAGAAGAAATGGTATTCCCGAGACGGGAAGTACCAAAACCGGAGGGTTCATGAGATACTGTTTGATATCGTCAAATGCTTTTTGACATTCTTCGTTCCAGACGAAAGATACACCTTTCTTCAGAAGTTTATTGAATGGTCTGCAGCGTCCTGATAAGTTAGAAATGAATCTCCTGATATAAGCAATTCTTTCCTGAAATCCTCGTAGCTCTTTTAAGGTGCGTGGAGGACGCATCTCTTGAATGGCTTTGATCTTCTCGGGATCCACGTGTATACCTTTAGCGGTAATGACGAAGCCGAGAAATTTGCCACTAGAGACGCCTAGGAAGGACTTAGTAGGGTTCATTTTAAGTTGATGCTGACGCATTAAATCAAAGATAGTCTTCAAATCATGGATATGATCCTCCTTTCGTCGACTTTTGACTGCAATATCATCAACATAACATTCGACTATTTTTCGGAGATGTTCGCGAAATATAGTGCTCATTGCTCGCTGATATGTTGCTCCTGCATTTTTGAGACCAAACGACATCACTGTATAACAGTATGTACCGATCGGCGTTCTGAAGAAAGTGTGTCTCTCATCATCTGGAAACATTTTGATTTGATTATACCCCGAATACCCATCCATGAATGACATTTGTTCGAAACCACACGTGTTATCGATCATGACATCTGTAATTGGAAGAGAAAACTCATCTTTAGGACAAGCTGTATTGAGATCACGAAAGTCTATACAGACTCGGATCTTGCTGGTCTTTTTGAGGACAGGAACGATATTAGCTACCCATTCAGGATGTTGTTCCTCTCTAATAAATCCGGAAGCCATAAGCTTGTTGACTTTAGCTTCAATTGCATCCATAATGTCTGGACAAAATCATCGCTGTTTTTGTTTGACCGGTTTTGCATTTGGCATGATATTGAGTTTGTGCGTTACGATCTTCGGATCTAGTCCCGGCATATCCTCGTAACTCCAGGCGAAGACATCGATATAATCATGAATAAGCTTGATCATGTCTTGCTTATCTGTTTCTGAAAGACTTTCACTGATGAATATTGGTTTAGGGGACCCCTCTTCACCAACATCAATTTGGATCAGTTTATCTTCAGTGGGAGGTTCTCTTTGCTCGAACCTGAATTCCCATTGATTATCTAATCTTTGAGCCCATTGTTCTGATTCGGGTGATATTTCAAAATCATCCTCATCTTCATCATTTTCTTGTGGGCCATCAACAGAGACCATATTGATGGATAGAATAGAACGATGAAGATCGCCAATACTTGTGTCAGAATCCCAAGAGAGAGAATCGGAAGACTCAGATCGTTCGTCTTCATCGGATTCTTAATCTTCATGGACTACGTTGATAAAGGAGGTAGGAGCAATGTAACCTAAACCACATTTTGTCCTTCCGTATTTTAATGAAGGAATTCGAACAGGCATTCTTCTTCCTTTTCCATTATTGAGGCTGGTTCTGAAGTCATAACCCATATTCTTGATGATATTTTTGGACTGCTGACTGTAGCGACGTAGTTGTAATTTTCCAGTATCGTTATTTTTGTCATCTTCTTCCAGGTTAGGAAGATTCTGGGGTCCTTTATAGAAGAATATTGGATTTTCTCCCTTCTTTCTAATAGGGACCACGAAGTATGATTTTTGTATAGACTCTAATGATACGTCTGTGCGAAGAGTTTGAACAACTTCTATAGTTAGTGGCTCTAAGCTATCTAGCAATTGTAAATAACTTTGTACATAATTACAGACATCAATATACTGCAAAGGAGATGCTTCATTAATATTAGATGCTGTATTTACAACGGAAGGCTGAGCCTTATCAGACTTAGTCAAATTAATGACAAAAGGGGAAGAAGAAGAGCGATCAGAAGTTTTGTTTTGATTAAGATCGATAACAAAAGGCTCAGAAGAGGTGAGCTCCCTTGAAGAAGATCGTGAATAAGTAGTACGTCTACTGACTGGAATGACTAGAGTATCTGATCTAGCCTGAGAAGATGGAGGGGGAGTGGTGCGTCCACTGACAGGAATTATCAGCAAACTTTGTGAAGCTTGGAAAGACGATGCGGTAGTACGTCCACTGACAGGAATTATCAGTGAGCCTTGTGGAACTTGGGAAGGTGCTAAGGTAGTACGTCCACTGACTTGAATTATCAATGAGTCTTCTTCAGATGGTTTAAGAGACTGCGGATGAGTGATACGCCCTTTTACAGGAATAACAAAAGTATCGACTTTTGATGTTTCATCCTCGTCATCCATAGCTTGCAAGACTTTTGAATATTCATCTTTGTACATACGAGCGTCATTGAAGTAAGCTTCGACTCCTTTGAATGGATAGAGATCTGCAACTTCCTTTTGAACTTCACCATTATCATCAACATATTTGAAGCACTGATGAAGAGTCGAAGGAACAATATTATGTTCATGTAAGAATGGTCTCCCCAATAGAGCATTATATAAGCAACCATGATTGTCGATGATGTAAAAAGTAACCTTAGTGCGAAGATCGCCTATTTGAAATTTGAGGCGAATCTTGCCCAAAGGCTCACTTTTTCCTTGATTGAATCCCAGGATGGTAGTGATAGTACTGGAAAGATTATGCACAGGTATTTTCAGTGCATCTAGCATAGTCTTTGGCATAATACTGAGAGCAGACCCTGGATCAATCAGTAGACGATCAACCTTCATAGAATCAACATATCCTGTATAATATAAAGGATGGTCATGTCGATTATCCTCTAGCAATATATCGTCCTGCGTAAAGGTAATATTTGGAATAAATTCCAATACATTATGGCAATGAAGACGAGAGACTGATTTTGTTTCCGGCTTCTTGAGAAGAGTCAGGCAGGTTTCAGCTTGCAATAGTGCTTCACTCAGAGTTTCTCGAGTCTTTTTAGAGAGGCGTAAGAGCTCGAAGATTGACAATTTAGCTGGTGTATTGGCTAGTTGAGCCAATATATCAAAATTATAAGGCTTCTCAAGTCCTGTAGGAGATGACTTCTTCAATGGTTTATCGAAGCGAACTTGTTGTTTGCCTTTGTCAGCTGCTGTTGGTTTAGAAGGAACCGTCTCAACAGGAACATTTGAAGGTTCTTCGTTAGAGACTGGTGTTGGAGCTGTGACCGGAGGAACATCAGGAGTTTCTTCAGGAATGTCAGCATAATCTTTCAGATATATTTTTCCAGACCGAGTTCCGGCAAGAACTTCGATATCAGATTCAGGTTCAGGGTCTATGGAAACCATGTTACAATTCTTCGTCTTGTTCTTGATTCTTTTGTGCTTGATGAGAGCTTTATTCCAGAAACCAAGGCCAACACGAGATTGATTATGTCTCATAGTGATGGCTAAAGGTGCTCGGAGTCCTTTTCCTGAGTTCAAACCAGGAGCAGTGGCTAGATCATAACCCATCTTCGCCATTAATTTACGAAATTGTGAACTATATAGATAGAATGCAGGCTTGTACTTATCTTCAGATTGAGGTACAGATTTTACCTCCGTAGGGAGTGAATTTCCTGCCAAGATGAACGTAGAAGTTAGAGAAAAATCGGGTGTGATACTAGAAGTCACATTGCACGACTTAGTCTTCCCAGGCTTCTTTTTAGACAAAGGAGTCTTCCGAGAAGAAGAGGAAGATGTCTTGAACTCTGTCATTAAATCCGGATGAATCCACATGATCTCTCCCTTCTTAGTTGTGACAAGAACAAGTCCTTCATTCTGTGCTGGTGGGATGTTCACAACTTCAAGAGTTGCTTTGGGGATAGGAACAATCCCGCTTTCTACCATTAACGGAGGGAAGTCACCGAACTGCATTGAAATCACATTTGCTGTGACTGTCTTGTCTTTAGGTGTCAGTGTCACAGCTCCTGATTTAATCATTTCTTGGATCTTTCCTTTTAATACATAGCAAGACCGGATTGTATGACCCAGCATTCTATGATATGGACAGTATTTTGGATGATCCATTTTGTTGGCTTCATCAGGCTTTTTGATTTCTGGCAATTGTATCTTGTTACCTTTGAGCAAGCATTCAAAGATACCCTGAACATCGTCATCGTCGAAAGAATACTCTTCCTTTGGCCGAGGAGGCCTTTATTGTTGATTTGTTGGAGCTGGGGTAGCTTGAGTAGTCTTTATCTCTTGACTATTGCTCTAGAGATTGACTTCAAGAGCCTCTTTACCTTTGCGATTGTTGGGTCGAGTACTATTGCTAGCACTCTGATTTGATTCCTTGAGAGCCATTTGTACCCCCAGGCCTTTGAAGGTCTCAGTACTGACTTCAGCAGCCTTGGCACTGACGATGAAAGAAGGCCAATTAATCTTGGAACTGAGTGGACCCTGTCCACATGCTGATGATTGGTAAGAGATTCGACTTGTAAGTGTCGATAGTAACAGCATCGGGAGTTCCAAGAGGCATTTTGAGGGCTTCTCTTCTAAATCTTTCAATGAAGTCCTCAGTGGTTTCATTATTTTTTTGTTTGATTCTTATTAGAGCAGACATAGTCATGTCATTGAGCCCTTCATAGAACCGTTCAAGAAACATTTGTTTGAAACCGGCAAATGAGGTAATGCACCCATCAGGGAGACTTCTATACCATTCATAAGCCGTTCCCTTGAGACATCCAACAAACACCCGAGTAAGGAGGGCGTCACTTGGTTGTAGCTGATCAGTTATCACTTCAAAGTGATTAATAAACTGACTCGGAGAAGTGGTTCCATCAAAGAATGAGTTAGTCGGAGGCTTGTATTTAGGAGAATATGATACTTGCTTCCATTCTATCGGGTAAGGTTGCTTGATACCTAACCTTTGTAAACCATCCTTCTGTTTGAAGGCCTCAAATTGAGTTCGGAGATTCCTTAACTCTTCAGTAACAATTCCGGAAGATTGTGGAGTTGTAACTTGTTGAGTGTAATTGGGAGGAGGGACTGCAGCATATGTACTACCCCCAGCTCCAGACTGACTTGGAGTGGGTTGTACAGGAACATTAGATTGTACTTCCGGAATAGTAGAGGGTTCCGGGTTTGGGGCAACAGGAGTATTTAATACCACTGGTGGTACTGCTTGTTGGACTTGCTGAGTTTGATGCTGAGCTTGCATAAGAGTGTGCATAGCATTCAATGTATCTGCCATAGCTCGCAACTGTTGTTCCAAGGAAGAAATTCTCTGTTCATGAGCTTCAGTGCTAGTCGAAGGTTCATGATTGCCGTCTACCATATAAGTGGTAATCATTCGAGGAATAGACGATGAAACAGTCTGTTCTGAATCATCGCTGTGAGAGTCAGTATCTTTCCCAGGGCTATTTATAGGAGTCAATACTGGGAAGTTAGACTCTCCAAGGAAGTCCTCTGTGATCTACGGATTATCACTTCGATGAGAAGAAGAAGTGACCCTGGCCAAGGCTCCGGTCCTAGATCGGGTGCCGAGGTAAACACCATCTTCAGAATCTGATATAGCATCAGACCGTATGCTACCCCCAATATTTCTGGTGGTCATATTGACAGAAGCATAAAGAGGATCATCTTCATCCAGTATTGGTTCATATTGAATCTGCTCGAAAACAGATCGTCTTTTTGGTGAACAACAACACTGAATCACAACCCGAGGTTGGAAGTTGCAACCATGCTTTTCATGGCAAATATGAGCAATGTCATGGCCAGATGGAGTGTCGATTCTCCGTTTGTTTTGCAAATATTCCCGGAGATCTGTAGGAACAGATTGGGAAGTACTTGAAGGTAGTTTCTGTGTAGAAACTTGTCTTTTCTTCTTCTGTCTTTTCGGTTCTTGAGTGTATAAAGACCGATTAATTTGAGCAACATAGTTCTTGGCATATTCTGCATCAGAGTCTAGTATACTTGTCTCAGTTTGATAAGGCTTCTTAATACCAGAAGTGGAATTGAGATGATTCTGGTTAAGCTTGTTACGAAGATCCGTAGGAGATATGACTTTGGTATCAGTCTTGGATACTTGTAATTTTCCTTTCTCAGATCGAGAAATTTTGAGAGAAGGAAGATGGGTATTATTCTGACTGGGAGTCGGTAATAATCCATCTTTAGAGGAAGTAGCCAAAAGGCGTTTTCCTTTGTTTGATCTAGTAAAAGTACTAGTCAAATTAACTCCAGAGGTAAAGACCTTAGGAGTAGAGGAGTTGACTAAAGAGTCTTTCTCCTTGGTTGGCATCAGATGTACAAGTTGTGGGGGAATCATTTGTATGTTTTGTGGAAGAGAACCCCCAGCCTGATTTTGAGAAATAATCAAAGGACTGTATTGGTTGGCATACGCTGACTTCAGTTTGGACTTCTGGTCATACGCTGCTTTTTTACTAGCATACGTTGGCTTTGGCTTAGCATACGCTGCCTGCTGTTGGCTTTTGTACGCTGTATTTATCGTACGCTGCCCTTTGACTGCCATACGTGCAGAGTCATTAACGGCTAAAGAGCCGACTGCTGTCGTAAGAGTAGAAGGAGAAGAGACTTTGACATGTCCATAGATGGTTTTCCTTGGACACGCTGACTTGGTTAAAGAACCCACTTTGTCAGCGTGGCTAGGAGAAGCTACTGTTGCCGTGTTCAGAGAAGTCGAGTCATGCTTCGTTGAAGTTGGAGACGTGTTCTTGTCAGGGTGAGTGACAGAAGCGTCTCGGGCCATCGAAGAAGACGTAGGGACGTAGACAGAGCGTCCCTTCTTCTTGGCAGCAGGAAAAGCGGAGGAAGCAATTCGGCCCTCCTTCGCCTTGAGCATTTCTTCGTAAGCAGATTGGTCGAATTGTACGACCATCGTCTTCTTCGTCGAGCCGATCGACGAAGTATCGTATTGAGTTGTTACTGTCTCGTTGGAGGAGACAGCTTTCCCCAGCAGAGTCGCCAATTTGTTTTCCATAAATAAATTCACTTTATTTATTGTGTTTCTGGGAAAATTATAACTATAGAAATCTAATCTAGAAGACGATTACTTTATCCCTTGGACGATGCGATGAAGAAAACTCGAACTTCGAAGAGCTTGGACAGCAAATGGGCAATCTCTCTGTTCTCTCTGAAAATGACTGTAGTGTCTGATGAAGATGAAGAAACTCTCTTTTATAGAGTTCTGGATAACTGTCCTGAAGCATACGCTCAGTCAGTTACTTGACGTGTGCATAACTGCAGGGACGCATGGCAAATTCTGATGGAGACACATTAGGGTGCAGTTGGAAGTAGTAGAATATATCTAGGAGAGATTGATGGCATAGAGGCCACATTTCATAACTTCTGAATAAGTGGGTAACTGAGTAAAGGACACGTGAGAACGTGTGTTGACTGTACGTTGAAAGTCATTCTGAATGCATTTACTGTGATAAGCTATCTTTGAAGAGGAGTCATACGCTATCTTTTGAAGGCACATGTCTTGCATACGCTGACTTGGATCATATAAAGTTGATACGCTCACTTGATGGGCAAGGAGTCGTATGGAGTCCATACGCTCACTTGATTGGCAAGGAGTCGTATGAAGTCCATACGCTCACTTGATTGGCAAGGAGTCGTATGAAGTCCATACGCTCACTTGATTGGCAAGGAGTCGTAATGAGTAGACACGTGGCTGTCCTCAATCTTCTCAAATACGCCATATCTTCTAATGCTGACAAATATCTCTTGAGCGTTGTGCTGCAGATTTGATGGCTGACAGACTGTCAGAAATGATAGTAATAATGGCTGTGCATTTATGATGGCTGCTGAGCTGTCCTCGTAGGAGACAAAATCAATTCTCAAAAACCCATACGACGGTTAACCTTCATAGGACAGCTGTCTTTGTATGAAAGATGAAATGTCAGATTCATCCTCCATTAAATGTATGATGTGCTGTCATTCAAGAAATAATAAAATATTCACTGAGCGTACAGCCTCTGGATGAGCGTATAGCCTTGGCTGAGCGTATGGTCTGGAGCGTATAGCTTTGGCTGAGCGTACGACCTTGAGCGTATAGCTTTGGTTGAGACTTACGTCAGTGTGTCATAATTTTTCACACCCTACAAAGGCATCTTTCGTGTAGAACAACTCTCGACCAGACACTGTGATTGAATACTAAGTATTGGTAGGAACAGTCAAGGAAGCAGCCAGACCGGCAATAGCATTTGCTTCTATATTCTGTAATTGAGATACGTGCTCGATGAAGAATCCAGCAAAGGTAGAAGCTAACTCAATTTTTGCTTTGTGATATGGGATAAGATCTTCATGACGAACTTTATAATCCCCTCGAACCTGACTAACTATTACCTTAGAATCACCATAAGCTTCAAGATAGTCAACTCCCAGTTGTTTTGCCAGTTGAAGGCCAATCAGTAGGGCGTTATATTCGGCCACATTGTTGGTGCAAGGTTCCATGAGAGAATACACATGGTGTATAACCAGATGATTGGGTGAAACAAGTATGATCCCTACTCCGGCTACAATATTTCCTTTAGGTCCTGTTCTTGACGCACCGTCAAAGAACATTCGCCAAATGGGGATTTCCTTAGTTGCAGTGTTAGACTCAACCACTTCATCTGGGATTTCATCATAGAGTTTGGAAGATTCTGGCATGGATGAGCTGCTAATAAGTCAGCTAATGCTTGGCCTTTTACAGCCTTCTGAGGAATGAACAACATATCGTATGGAGTCAACAGCATTGTCCATGTAGCTAAACAGGAATAAAGAGAACCCGGTTTAGTCATGAGTATTCTGAAAGGATTTACTCTAGATATGATATGGATAGTCTGTTCAGACATATAGTGACGTGTCTTCTGGATAGCAAATACCAGTGCGAGACATTCCTTTTCAACATGTGTGTATCTGTGTTCGGCACCAACCATCGTGCGACTGAGGTAATAGATAGTCTGTTCACGACCGCCTTCATTCTTTTGAGCTAATAGGGCACCAAGAGAATTATCCATAGCGCAAAAATATAACAAGAAAGGCTTTCCGACTATCGGAGCCACCAACACTGGAGGGCTTGTGAGATACTTCTTGATGTCGTCAAATTTGTGTTGATATTGTTCAGTCCAGACGAAAGATACTCCTTTCTTCATGAGCTGAGTAAACGATTGACACCTTCCAGAAAGATTTGAAATGAATCATCTGATGTAGGCTAACCTTTCTTGGAGTCCGCATAGCTCTTTGAGATTTCTTGGAGGACGTATATCGAGGATAGCTTTAACCTTCTCCAGGTCAAGATGTATACCCTTTGAAGTGATAATAAAACCAAGGAACTTGTCGCTGGAGACTTCCAGAAAAGACTTGGCTGGATTCATCTTGAGTTGGTGTGTACGCATCAATTCGAACACCATTCTCAAATCTTGGAGGTGGTTTCCCTTAAGACAACTTTTAACTGCAATATCATCTACATAGCATTCTACTGTGTTGCGCAAATAATCGTAAAAATTGTGTTCATAGCTCGCTGGTATGTTGCACCCATATTTTTTAATCCAAAGGGCATCACCGTATAGCAGTATACCCCCAACGGTGTTCAAAAAGATGTGTGTTTTTCATCATCGGGGAACATCTTGATCTGGTTGTAGCCTGAGAACCCATCCATGAAGGACATTCGCTCAAAGCCATAAGTATTGTCGATCACTACGTACGTCGGTGAGCAGTAGAGGGAACTCATCTTTTAGGCATACAGAGTTCAAATCACGGTAATCGATACAGATTCTAACTTTACCGTTCTTTTTCATGACCGAAACAATGTTAGTGACCCAGCCAGGATATTGTTCTTCGCGAATGAAACTACTTGAAATAAGCTTTATGACTTCATTTTCGATGGCCTCCATGATATCTAGTTGGAACCGCCGTTGTTGCTGCTTCAATGACTTAGATTTAGACGAGATATTTAGGCAATGCATAGCAACTTTAGGGACTAAGCCAGGCATGTCTTCATACCTCCAAGCAAAGACGTTGATATATTCTCTTATAAGCTATATAAGAGATTGTCGTTCTTCACTAGATAGACTTTTACTGAAAAAGATTGGTTTAGGAGATGATTCATCTCCTAAATTAACTTGGACGACTTCGTCTTCAGTAGGTGGTTCACGTTGTTCAAAATGTAACTCCCACCTGGTGTCCATCTTTTGAGCCCATTGTTCGAACTAGATTGAATGGACATCTTCTACAATTTGGTCAACTGACACCATATTGACGGATAGATTTGCTTTAAACATGTCTCCAATGCTGGAGTCTGAATCCCAGAGGCAGGAATCAGAAGAATGAGAATAATAATCAATTTCAACATCTGATCCTTCAGGAGTTGTTGTAGGAGTAACATAACCTAAACCAATACTGTTTTGTTGATAATAGTTCTCAGGTTTGCCGGGAGGAGCAAAGTGACGTATTGGCAATCGTCGTCCTTTATCGTGGTTTAGTCCCTGGTCGCTTTTTATATCATATCCCATGTTTTGGATGATATTTTTGGCCTGCCAACTATATCGGTAAAGCTGTATTGTACCTGAATCATAGTCAGCTTCGACGTTGTAATTGGGAGTACTAAATTCCTGAACGAACTTTCTTTCGCCAATTATTCGATCGAAGATGATTAGTTCTTCACCCTTCTTTCTCGCTGGAACGATAAAGTAGTGGATATCCTCTGGCCAGACTGTTTCCTGCAGACGGGGTGTCGTAACCGGCATGCAGAGATGTGGTCTTATGCCATGCTCAAAGGCATATAATGTATCTACGTATTCGTTTACAGACTGGTAGACATCAGAGTAATTCAAAGATAAACCTTTACTCGGAAAATATGCAAGTTTTTCTTCAGGGATAATATCATCCACTGAAAGTATATTATTTTGAGTATTGATATACTTATTAAGAGCGTCATCATCCGGGACAGGAGTCATAGACTTGGTCAAGTTCACTACGTAGGGTAACTCATCAGGATTGGGAGGATGGGCTTCAGCAGGTTTCATCCGAGTCGTTTTGCGAAGAGTGATGGTCAATGGTGCAGCAACATCAGGATGCTTCTTTTTAACCCAGATTATGAGAGGCTTTGAAGTACTTTATGGAGTAGTGCGTCCTTTGACTCGGATAACCAGGGGACCATCACTGGCGGATAAATTAACTTCAGCTTCATCGTCAACTTCGTTGTCGTCATCCTTGGAAGAGTGAGATTGATAGAGTACTGAATCTCCATAGTAGGCTTCAATACCCTTGAAAGGATCGACATCGGCAAATTCTGTCTTCACGATGCCATCACAGTTGACGAACTTAAAGCACTGGTGAAGGGTAGAAGGAACAATCATGTTTTCGTGTATCCACGGACGTCCTAATAAGACGTTGTAGGACACATTTGCATCGATTACATAGTAAGCAACCTCTGTCCGTAGATCATCAATCTGGTACTTGAGACGGATCTTGCCCAGAGGGTAACTTCTCCCAGCATTGAAAGCCATGATAGTTGTATTGGTTGCAGACAGCTTGTGCAAAGGGATCTCTAGAATTTGGAGTAAACTTCTAGGGATGATGCTAAGGGAGGAACCTAGATCGATATGCATCTGATCCACCTTAATCGCCCCGATATACCCTGTATAGTACAGAGGTCTATCATAACGATTATTTTTGAGTAGCATGTCCTCTTATGAAAAGGTAATATTGGGAACCACTTCCATAGTGTTATGGCAATGAGAAAAGGAGATCGGATCTTCAGCGGGAGCTTTGACTTCAGCGAGATAAGGGTCGGCATGTAGTAATGCCTCACTTAAAGATTTATGCGTCTCTTTGGAGAGCCATAGTAGATCGAATAATGATAATCTGGAAGGTGTATTGGCATGTTGTGCCAGTATGCCAAAGTTGTAAGGCCGATCCATGCCTTTGGGAGATGGTGACTTCAGAGATTTGTCAAATCGCGTCTCCTTCTGCTTAGCTTTGTCGGCAGTTGAGGACTTAGACGGACCAGCTTCTGAATTATGGGGGCAGCTGGAGCATGAGAAGGCATTACGTCCTCTTGTGCGGGGTTATAAGTCCGCAGGTAAGTCTTACCGGATCGTGTCTCACCAGATAGGACTTCATAAATAGGAGAAGACACCATATGGCATGGCTTGTATTTCTTGCCCCTCTTTGCTTTGGAAGACACTACCCCCTGTTTCATTTCTTGAACAAGGTCGGGGTGGACCCACATAATCTCTCCATGCTCCGTCGTGAGTGGCACCAGAGTTGATATTGAATCGCGAACTGGCGGCAGGTTGACGACTTCCATTATTGCCTTGGGAATTGGAACTACACCGTCTGGAACTTCTGTGGAAGAAAAGTCACCAAATTGAAGAGAGATCATATTAGAAGACATGACCTTGTCTTCAGCTTCGAGGTTGATAACTTGGCTGTCGATGAGTTGTTGTATCTTCCTCTTTAATACGATGCAATTCTTGGTAGAATGGTGTACGTACTGACGATAGGGACAATACTTGGGGTCGCTGAGTCGGCTTGCCTCTTCAGGACGTTATGGTGGAGGCAATACCAGTTTATTATCCTTCATCAACGTGTTGAAAATGGTAATAACGTCATCCTCGTCAAATGAGATAGTCTCCTTGGGTCTGTCAGGAGCACTTTGAGAATTGAGAGCTCCCTTGGGAGTGTCAACCTTCAAGACTTCTTTTCCTTTACCCCCATGGATAGGGATAGTTTGGGGGTGCTTACCTTTGTCTTCAGATTTGGGTGTCTTCAACCCCAGTAGTTCCATATTAGGAATGCCATTTTCAGCAGCATCATCGGCCCCGATGAAAGCGGACCATGTACCATACTTATGTATACCAGACAGAACTTTACTGTATGAAGGAAGTTATGCTGACAAGTATCCATAAGCTCTGAGTCTGGTATACCGAAGGGTATCTTCAAGGCTAGTCGCATGAAGCGTTCGATAAAAGCAATAACAGTCTCACTTTTCCTCTGCTTGGTCTCAATGAGGGTGGACATACTAACATGCATGCCACTCTCGTAAAACCTATTAAGGAATAGCCTCTCCAAGTCTTTGAAGAAGTTAATGCAACCGTCAAGCAGACTACAGAACTATTCAAAAGCTACTTCCTGCAAGGTGCTGATAAATAGCTTTGACAAGAACGCATCGTCTTTTGGTAAGTGCAGCGTCTGTGTGTTGAAGTATGTCATTTGTTGGCGAGAAGAAGTCATTCCGTCAAACTAATTTAGCGTCAATGGCTTGTAATTAGAAGGACAAGTGGCATTCTTCCATTCAGGAGGATAAGGTTGAGATATCCCCATCTTCTGAAGCTATTCTTTATGTGAGATGGTATCGAGACAGGCAACAAGAGAATCAATTGCATCCTACCGATTGAGCAGATGTTGAGAAACGGCTGCTGTACGGTTGTCAAGTGCTGTTGACGAAGGACCACCCCCCAGCATTTACGGGATTTGGAGGAGGTACAACGGAATGGTACTCCCTTTGTAGTGAAAGAGGTTGTTGCTAAGAACCGTACTAGCGTATGATGAGACGTTTGGTTGAAGTGGGGAGCAACACCAGTAGTTTGGACAGCCATGATGCTGGTAAGCATATCAGTGATCTTGGCAAATGCCACTTCAATGTTCTCCAGCCGCTTGTAGGTTTGATCACTGGTTTCAGGTCTTTCTTCATCCGCCATGTACGTCGATAGCATGCGAGGATGAATAGAGGAGACAGTACAACTGGTGCTGATGTTGTCTGTCACTGAGTTAAAAAGACCTTCGTCTTCGGGCAGGGGAGGTAGATAGTCACTGTCGGACTAGAAGAGATCATCGTCATCTGGAAGGCTACCCCCGGCGTGGAGGTCGTCTGCTACAGATTCTAAGGGTGTACTACCCCCAGTTTAAGATTTTGAGGGAACACCTGTCACGACCTGCACCCAGTGTAAGGACACGAGAAGTGGGTACGTCCAGCCTACGCTGCAGTGTCGGCGGTAGAACGCTATCCTAGGTCACAATATCTAACACAATAATCATACCTGTATAAAGATATATACTCCAAAAGGAGGACAATATAAAGGTACAACTCAATCACAGCATCTAAGGTGGAAAAAAGAGAAAAGATGTAAATATAAGATAAAGAAATAATCTCTAACCAGATACAAATGAGAGTAATATCTGAATATACAAAGATTACCAATATCCAGAAACTGAAAGTACATAAAATAAGACAACTAAAGGAAAACTAGTCTAGAGATCTAATCTAGACAATAGGCAAGTCCTCAGCGACTGTAGGATCCTCCTGAGGGTCCAAGTCACCAGTGTCATCTAAGCCTGTGCCATAATATGTAGGACAGAACTCCTCCTCATCACCTGTAATATTTCAACAGTCCAATCAGGACGAAAACGAGCACAATATATCTCACGCAGTTAATATCTTGACAGGAAATGTAAAGCATGTGATAGGTTAAGATACATAAAATGCTGTAAGAAATAAGCATGAAAAGGAAGAGAGAAACTGATAAACAAAGCTATCTATACATGATAATAGAGAACTGTAAGTGACTATGTGATTTAGAGTACAAGATAGACATATGAACGGCTTGATTTGCACATGATTACACTAAAGAGTTTGTACATGATTACACTACTTTGGAATTATTCAAATGACTATTTTTACTCTCCCACGCCCCAATTAATACACAAGGATCTAGACAGGTTATGTTATTGTACATGATAGTTTATACATGAAGCTCATGAGATCATGAGAGTACATATGAGAGCACATGAGCATACATGAATAATAAGAGTCCACAAAATATATGATGTTCGTGAAAAGCACATGACACGATGTATTCGATGCACCCGAGGGGATAATATCTCATGTAAAGATCCATACAGTACTAATCCGTGATAATGTCGTGTCAGCATCAAGTAAATTAAACAATAACAAGAATATAATTCCTAACAAGTATGAAACGATCAGAGAATGTACTCGCCTGATATCCTGGCTGACTGATAAGAATATAAGTCTGAGCTGGAGTATCTGAGTCCTATTTAGAGCAACACAGGTCACAACATGTCTAACATGAAATAAGAATAACCTACAATGCATTCTAAATGATTCTAGGTCCTTCTAGGTCAAAGTCAATCCTTGGTCAACTCTGGTCAAACTTGGTCAACTCTGGTCAAACCTGGTCAGCCATAAGTCAACTAGTCCATTTACTAATTTTTAGGTCAAACAAAAATTATCTAATCATTCTAAGCTCGTTTGTGTCAATTTGGATCAAGTTTGACTTAAAGTTGACTTTTGTCAATTTGGTCAACTTGATAGTCAACTCGGCCAATTTAGGCTCATTGGGTCATCCTAAGCTGATACATAACCCATAGACTATATCTAAAAGCAATCACAACACAGATAGATACATATACATGTAATATACATAGGCTAAATGTTTATAGTACAAGGCAATGTACAATTAATGTATACATGCATATAAAGGGTGAGTGATATATATATATATATATATATATATATATATATATATATATATATATATATATATATATATAATGTAATGTGAACTTGGCAATGGCAATCGTATGTGTCAACATAGCAATGGTTATGAATGTGTTTATAGTGTCAATAGCATATAGGAATGTTAAAGTGAGGTGTCACACATGGTGTCTAGGTGTAGTGGACATAGGGTACATGGTGGGAGTTTTGTGAGACACCCTCGGGACCTAATTCATCCACCAAACTGTGTTGCCTGTCTCCTTAGAACTTAAAGATATAATAGTACGAGCCTGTAAAACAGGTCCTGTTCAAGTAAGGCTCTATCTTTACAATTGAACAATATATAGCAACCTCAATCTCAAATATTGAACAGAATAACTAATCTTATGCTCAGTTAACATGTGAAATGGCCTAAACCCAATAAGCAACATGTGTCAGGCATTACATTGTATATGTAGGTTTCAATACAGTATAATATGTCAACCTATATACAGAATGAACTAGTGTATTAAACATTACAATGTACAATACAAACTTAACTCATTTATTAACCAATGCAACAAATTCTTTACAGAAATGAACAATGAATACAATTCTAAACTACAAAAATTGACATGGTACTACATATGTGGACATCAATCTCAGGAAATGAACAAGATTGAATGAACCTATGTTCAGTTAAAAATCCATGTATCAGCCCTTATCAATGTAGAGTATCAATATGGTCGAAAATCCAATTTACAACCCAAACATGCATGTCAATATGAACCCATCTATGAAACTTATCTTTCAGACATGTATACATGTTAATCATTAAAAATTAATCATAAATTGGCAATTAATTCAGTTTTAAAAACTCTAAAAATACAAATTTTTAGAACATGGTATCAGTAAGTTGAATAACCCTAAGTTAATCCCACAAAATTAATTAAAAATCAAAAAAAAACAAATCATGGTAGAGAACGTGTCGTGTACATGTGTATGTGTCCTACAGGGTATAGCGTGTCCATATAATAGGACACAAAGTGTCCAGACACTCAAAAACGTGCACAGTTGTGTACAGGCTGCACTGCCTCGTACGGTCAGTCCACGAACTCGTAGACACGACACGAGGCACGACACATCTCGTGCTCATGTCAATGTGTAGCCTATGTATAGGCATACACACACGACACAACACGAGACTCAATCGACACGTGTGCGCGTGATACGACACGCGTATCAGTCAAGATTTTTCCCGTGCGTACAGTGTAGGCGAATCAGTGCGCGTGAGATTTTTCGAGATCTACTTGATGAAATCTCACGAAACTTGATCATCCTTGTGTCAGTCATGTGCACTACGTGTCCACCAAGTTTGGGGTCACGAAGTGTCCTATCGTGTCCGCTAAAGGGCCCGAGCAGCAGGACACGCGCACGACTCGTGTGCGAGCGGGTTCGTGCCTAATTTAGACACGAACACAGTGTAAATTTTCCTCCAGTGCGATACCAATCCATAAGCAATATATAGATCTACATTTCTATTCAAAAAGATTTGGAAACAGCAATAAAAATTCCTTTTGGGCATTTCATCAAATACGTACGTAAAAATACTGATACGTGTCTGATACGGACATCAAACAAATATCAATTCCTACAAAACTCATCCTACAGCTAGGGGACACCTAGATGGATGCATCTACGGGAATAATTCATGAATTTGAAGGGTTTTGGAGAGATTACCTATTGAGGGTGAATTCCTTATAAAAGCTCCAAAAGTGACCTTCTTACGACTCCAAAATTCTGATGCTCTCCAAAATTGAGTTTTCTCACCATCAACAATCCATCAACATAGATCACAACTCAATACAAAAGACTAGGGTTAAAAAGTAAGAGAAATTAAGAAAGTAGAAGGAACACATACCTAGGGTTTTTGCCAGAAGGAGAAAGAATGGAAAAAGGAAGCAATTCTCAACATGAGATATTAAATAGGGTTTCCTTGACCTAACTTGGCCGGACACAACATGGGTGGGATAGGGTTTCATAATAGTTGGGCTTGGGCTTCTCTCTATGGTTAAAATAAATTATTAAATCAATAAGTCTAACTAGCCTCTAACCAAAAGCTTGCTAATTAGCTTCTAACTTGAAACTAACTAGAATAGGATTACTAACACTAATTAATCATGCTAACTAAGTCACTAAGTCATGGTAGACACTAGGCTAGGTTGCACCAAGGCTATACTATCAAAAGGCCAAAATCAGAACACCAATAATATAATATATATATAATAATCAAAAAAATTATAATTACTAAAATACCCTTAACTAGAAAAATGGATGTGACAAATCTACCCTCCTTAAAAGAATTTCGTCCTCAAAATTAAAGACAAAACTGAATAGATAAGAAGGATAGAAAAGTCATACCTCACGGCTAAAAAAGATAAGGGTATTGCTCGCACATCTCATCCTCCCTCTCCCAGGTAGACTCACCTGGAGAGTGGTGCCTCCAAGCTACGTAAACCAAGGGTATCGTCTGGTTCCTCAGCACCTTCTTCCGTCGAACCAGAATCTCCACAGGCTGTTCTGGATAACTAAGAGTACGGCCCACCTCGATCTCGGAATGGTCCAGTACATAGCTGGAATCTGCCACATACCGTCTCAATTGTGACACGTGAAATACATTATGGAATCCCTCTAATGCAGGGGGCAAGTCCAGTCTGTATGACACGTCACCGACTCTTCCGCTGATGACGAAAGGTCCGATGAAACGCGGACTAAGCTTTCCACCTCCACCAAAGCGAATAGTACCATGCGTCGAAGATATCCTCAGGAATACCAGATCTCCAACCTAGCACAAACATGGTCTCAAGCTTAACTATAACAATCACATGATCAACCAAAATCACAAAACAAAAAATCCTAATCCTAAGTCTAAGCTGTACCTCAAACTGCAAAGGTCTTAGGTGGCTATCGGCCCAATGTCGTTGTCTGTCCTGCGCCACGCGAAGTCGATCTCTGATGAGCTTCACCTTCTCGGCTGCGTCAACAACCATCTCATGTCCTAATAAAGCTCGTTGTCACGACCCGCACCCAATGTAGGGCACGAGAAGTGGGTACGTCCAGCCTACGTCGCAGTGTCGGCGGTAGAACGCTATTTTAGGTCACAATTAAAACTAAATACAATATGATGTACTCTCCGTACGGAGGACAATTACAGCAGGAATACAACTCAATCACATAAAACTAGAAGTAGCACGTTAAGATAACTATAAATCCACAAGAGATGTACAACAGAGAGAAATAAATCTCGGTGTTATCAACACCAACTCAAACGAGTATAAAATATACACAACTCAAGACAACTGAAAATAAAATAAGAAAAACTCTAGCCATCTACTCCAACCTCTACTGTGTCTCCTCTAGGCTAGCAGGTAACCTCCAAGCTGTCTGTAAAATTTATCAACAGGTCCAGTCAGGACGGAGCGAGCACAATACATATCACGCAAATCATAACAGGTTAGAAAATATAAACATGCTAGAGAGTAAGATACATGAACTGTAAGAAAATATACACGAAAATAAGAGAGATATTTATAAACTGGAAATATATACATGATAAGTAAGAACTGTAAGTGACTAGTGATTCAGAGCACAAGACGATTATATAAACGGCACGATGTTGCACACGAGTAATCTACAGAGGTTCACACGATTTAGATTGATCACATAACCACTTCTACTCCCCCGTCCCCAATCAATACACAAGGATCCAGTCAAGTTATATTATTGCACACGAAGTATAGTTGTACACGATGATCATGTGAGCACATGAGAGTACACGATTTCACACGATTTGTACACGAATAACACGAATACAAGGAGTATACGATGCCCATGATAAAGTATACGAACACGAAATACCCGATGTATCCACTAAGGGGATAACATCGCATGAAAAGATCCATATAGTACCAATCCATAATAATAATGTGTCAGCATCAAGTAAAGTAATCTAAAGCAGAAAATATAATCCTAAACAAGATATGAAATGATCAGAGAATGTACTCGCCTGATACCCTGAACAGCTGATATAAAAAGATGGCCAACTAGAGTCACAGAGTCCTAGTTAAAGCAACACAGGTTATAAAGAGTTCAATTTATATGATAACTAAAATTATAATTCAATCTACATGAGTCTAAGTCAATCTAGGTCAAAGTCAACTCTGGTCAAACTAGCTAGGGTTGGGTCAACAATGGTCAACTAGTCTAGGTTAGTCAATTCTAGGTTTAAACAAACTAAGTCTATGCAAATCAAGTATCCAAGATAGCTACTAACTCATAGCCTAAGTCACTTGCTAAACCAAGCACAAAACTAAACCATAAGCTAACAAGGCACACAACTTAGTCATATAATGTATATATATTATTCATATTCACATATTCATATACATAGATATATATAGGAAAGCTATATATATATAGGTACATACAAATATATAGAGAGAGAGAGAAGGAGAGGTAAAAGAGTAAGCGAGTGTATGTATGTGTGTGTGTTAAAGGATATGTGTCAATGTTCTCAGATTTAGTGATAGGTAGGTGTATGTGACATGGAATACATGGTGTCAAAGGGTGTATGAATGCATGTGTGTAAAAGGTTATAGGTTAACTCAGTTTATAGAAATGCATACATACATATTTATATTGTATGCATGAATACATACATATCATGTATACATACATACATTACATACATGCCTACATACATATCTTATATGCATACTCTATATTATATTATATTCTTTCTTGCATACTTGCATTCATATAATATATGCATACAAACTCATATATTTAACTCATATATATGTGAATACATACATTACATTACCTTAACACATATATATATATCATTTATTCATATCCCATATACATGCATACTTCAGTTCATGCATTATATCCATTCACATATCTTTAAGTTGCATACATATACTTATTTTTATTACATACATGTCATTCATGCATATTACACACTAATATGCATCTATACATTATATACATTGTATACAACATGTAAAAATAGAAGGAAGAAAAAAAAGAAAAACTAAAATGGAAAGGGAAGGGAAGGAAAAATGTAAGAAAAATGAAAAACAGTGGATATATACATGCTTGTATCATATATTCTACATTACCATACATGATATCATAATATATTGCATTACATTATGTATATATCATGCATTCATATCTATCATTATATGTATACCTTGCATTCATATCTAGCATTCATTATATACTTTCATGTATACATTGTATATCATTCTTTCATTCATGCATTTATGCATTGCTTACATACATTACATTAATGGCATTCCTACATGCTTGTATTCAACCATATATATACATTAATGTAAAGAGGATACATATCATATATATATATATATATATATATATATATATATATATATATATATATATATATATATATCATTTCATTCATCTAACATATTATGTATTACATACTCTACATTCATTTATATCCATACTACATAGGCTCATAGGTTACACAAAAATGCCTATGTCGTATAGTCACGCTTCTACTTAAAACCAATAATATACCAATTGGGCCTTCACTAAATTCTAGGATTAAAGTATGTCATATTCCTTCATGTTAGCTTTCCGAAACTTTAAACGGATCGTGTTTTCGTGTCCGGAAGCTCCTGGAATCGCGAAAACACCAAAACACGTTTGTCTTTCGGACAGCTGACACTCAAATAATTTTACAAAAAGTTTTAGAACGATTTTGGCTTATTAAAATATATATTTGGAAATCTAACTTCGATACGGTTCTTTTAAAAAAAGGAAGATTAAACGGAGTTCTAAGCTAAAAGTTATGACATTTCTAAGCTGCTTTGGTTAATAAAAACGTGAATGAATATTATGACGAATTTGAGTTATTTTGGACAAAAGAAACACATGTAGGTCAAGATACTTGGATAACAACATAGGTATCCAAATGAAACTCATTCTAACCATCCTAACTAAGACCAATCCACTCTCTAACCATTCTAAAACTGAATTTAAATATCTATTTAAACTATTATCATACATACATACACATGGGGTGTCCTAATTTGGAATCTATCAAGTTGGACACAAGACACATATCTAAAATCCTCAAGAGAGCTCCAAATGACCTCAAATTTGAATCTAAAGGGGACACATGCATAAGGATGGATCCTACGGATTCAAAACTAATTTATATGCAAAGAAAATCAATTTAGAGGATGAATTTTACCTATTGGGAGTGGAATCCCAATGAAATCCTTTAGGATACGGCTTCGATACGAAGATCCCTCAAAGTGGACACTCATCCTTGCACTTCTCTTCCAATCTTTGGTAGCACCCTTCCCTTGGAGAATGGGAATGATTGAGGGAAGATTTGGTGAAGGAATAATTTGATTTGGAGATCAAATCAAAGGGAAGGCTCTCTAAAATTAGGGAAGAACAAAAGGAAAATAAAAGAGGCAAGATTGTAATGAATGAAATGAATCATTCTCCCCTAAATGTGGCTGCCATAAAGAGTCCATTAGGGCTAATGGAAAATGTCCTAATTGCCCCTCTCTAGTCTCATATGGTTAAGTCTAGACTAGGTTCAAGTTTGGGGTCAAAAGGATCTAGTTTTGAGTCTCTAACTTAACCATTCTAACATGATAAAAATTAGTTTAACTAACTTAGATGTTGGGTTTTGTGGGCCATGCTTAACTTAATTTTGGGTCCCATCTAGAGTTTAAGCTTCCCGGGTCACAATACAAGTCGGAATGAGACGAAACTCAAACCCGACTAAACAAATCCAATAAAAATAATATTAAAAATATAAAATTTTCCCAATATTAAAATATAAAAAATGACCAAAATCATAATACATCAATTTAAATATTATTAAAATAATCTAAAATTTACCAATTAATCAAAATTCTAAATAATTCAAAAGTCACAAAATGACCAAAATATCCTTAGCCTAAAAAGTTGTAAATAGTCATTCTAATCACATGGTTAGGTCCCCATGGTCATGGTTAGTCTCTAGGCTCAACAGTTCTAGGGTTCACTAGCTAACACATCAAAATTATAATTCACCGATTTTAAATAGTATTAAATTAATTAAAAATTCCCATAAATCATAAATCCTATTATTAAATAATAAACTTTTACAAAAGTTCAAAATTATCCTCATTTTAGAAAAGTAGGTGTTACACTCGCTCTCCAACGTCGTC
Organism: Iris pallida; assembly: GCA_029216955.1. NCBI lineage: Eukaryota > Viridiplantae > Streptophyta > Magnoliopsida > Asparagales > Iridaceae > Iris > Iris pallida. The sequence goes on from JANAVB010003242.1 coordinate 36,931, forward strand.
CCAAGATAAGGGTGTACGGCATCTACGCCCGTACAGTGCCTCAAATGGTGACATCCAATGCTGGCCTGGAAACTGTTGTTGTATGCAAACTCTACCAAATATAGATAATCCTCCCAGGAACCTCCAAAATCTAAGACACAAGTCCGCAGCATGTCCTCGAGTGTCTGAATAGTCCTCTCTGACTGTCCGTCCGTCTGAGGGTGGTATGTAGTACTAAACTTAAGCTGAGTGCCCAAACTAGTCTGCAAACTCTGCCAAAAATGGAAAGTAAAGCGACTATCCCGATCCGAGACAATACTCACCGAAATTCCGTGTATCCTGATAATCTGCCGCATATACATCACTGCTAGCCTCTCAGTAGACATACCCACTTTAAATGGCCAAAAGTGGGCTGATTTGGTCAACCTGTCTACGATGACCCAAATCGCATCTTTTTCTCATGGTGTACGCGATAATCCAGAAATAAAGTCCATCGTGATGTGCTCCCACTTTTACTCCATAATGGACAATGGCTGTAATAGTCCTCCGAGCCTCTGCCTCTCTGTCTTAACCTGCTGACAGACTAAACATCTGGTCACGAAGCGAGCTACCTCTCGCTTCACCCCATACTACCATACATGCTCCTTCAGATCCATATACATTATGTTGGCACCTGGATGCATAGAGTACTGAGAATAATGGGCCTCCTGTATAACCTGCTCTCGAAGCTCTCTGCTAGGCACATACAGTCTGGAACCGTACCTCAATGCGCCATCCTCTGCAAGAATAAACTCATAATCTACCAATCCTGCTCGAACCTGCTCTCGGCTACACTGCAGAGTTACATCCTCGAATAGAGTCGACTTGGTCCTCTCCATCAAGTCTGACTAAATTTGAAGGCCCCACATCTGTATCTAAACTCCTAGCACAATCACCTCGATCCCCAGGATCTCTATATCTGCTAACAAGTGACGATCCATCGTCAAACACATGGCTATCGGATACCTACTCAAGGCATCGGCAACCATGTTGGCCTTTCCTTGGTGATACTGTAAAAAAATGTCAATGTCCTTCATCAACTCCAACTATCTACGCTGTCTCATGTTGAGCTCCTTCTGTGTAAACACATACTTCAAGCTTTTGTGGTCTGTGAAGATCTCCACACGCTCTCCGTATAGATAGTGCTTCCACAACTTAAGAGCAAAGATAACTGCCGTCAACTCCAAATCATGGATAGGGTAGTTCTTCTCATGCGGATATAATTACCTAGATGCATAGGCACTCACCTTCCCATGCTGCTGCAAGACACAACCCAGACCCTTCCCTGAGGCATCACTGTAGATAGTGAACCCGCCTGATCCTGATGGCAATATCAAAATCAGGGTTGTCGTCAGTCGCTTCTTCAACTCATCGAAAGCAACTTGACATTCCTCTGACCAGATAAACTCTGTGTCCTTTCGGGTCAGCCTAGTCAATGGCTCTGTAATCCAGAAAAAATCCTGAACGGACCTCCTTTAGTAGCCTGTCAATCCCAGAAAGCTCCTGATCTCTGCAACTGAACTCAGTACTGTCTACGCCTCAACTGCTCTGATCTTTTTCGGGTCGACCAAGATCCCATCTCTGGTCACAACATGACTTAGGAAATCAACTTGATCCAGGAAGAACTCACACTTCGAAAGCTTGTCATAAAGCTGCTCCTTCCTGAGAGTCTCCAGAACTACTCTCAAATGCTCCTCGTGCTCCTCTGGGGTCTTTGAATACACCAAGATGTCGTCGATGAATACCACTATGAACTTGTCCAAGTACTGGTGGAACACCTTGTTCATCAGGTTCATGAATACTGTCGGGGCGTTAGTTAACTCAAACGGCATCACCATGAACTCAAACTGGTTATACCGTATCCTGAATGTTGTCTTCGTAATGTCCTCCTTCTTCACCTTCACTTGATGGTAACCTGATCTCAGATCAATTTTGGAGAATACATTTGCTCCGCTCAACTGATCGAACAGATCATCGATCCTCGGCAGTGGGTACTTGTTCCTGATCATGAGGCTGTTGAAAGCCCTGTAGTTGATATACATCCGTACCGACCCATCCTTCTTCGGTACAAAGAGTACTGGTGCACCCATGGTAAAGAACTCGATCGGATGAAGTCTTTGTCCTGCAACTCATCCACCTGCTTCTTCAACTCCACTAGCTCGTTGTTGTTCACTCTATAGACGTGCTGAGATATCGGCTATGTGCCGGGCACCAAATTTATAGAGAACTCCACATCTCTGTCCGGAGGTAACTCTGACAACTCCTCCGAGAAAACATCTATGAACACAGCTATCAATGGATGTGGCACGCTCTGCTCCTCTACTGAAGCTCCGCAGAAGACTCCGCTGCTCTGGTCCATCTCTCATTTGATGAACTCAAACTCTGGCTCTCCTAGTACTCTGAAAAGAACTCTACCACCGCGACAATCTATACTGGCATGGTGCCTACTCAACCAATCTATACCGAATATAATATCGTAGTTCGGCAATGGCATTACGAGCAGACTCATATCCAGTTCTCGGCCTCCCAAAACTACTCTCCGATACTTGTAAACGTCACGGACGAGGATGATACCACCCCCAATCGTGTTCTTGCAAGTCCTAGATAATGGTTCAGAAGAAAGCTGGTGTCTAATAGCAAATGACACAGACACAAAACTATGGAAAGACCCCGAATCAAATAAAAAGAATACAGGAAAGGAGTCGAGAAGAATAGAACATGCTATCAGATCTCCAACTGCCTCTGCATCCTCGGCTGACATGGCGAGGGCTCACCCCTGCTGACCTCCTCTGGTCTGCTGCTGGTGCTGGATAAACTTCTGTTGCTGAGTCGGCAATAGTTTTTTCTGCTGTCCTGTCGGAGCCTTGACTCCTGCTTTCGGAGTTGTACGTCCCGAAGATATGGGACTATCCCTCAACTGGTGCTTCGCTGAACCACAAAGGAGGCACTTGCCTAGCCTCTTCCTATATTCGTTCTACACATGTTCTGGCTTCTTGCAGAAAGTACAACTGATAACTTGCTGCTATCTAGGCGCCTGCTGTATCTGCTTTTACTGAAAAGGTGCACGATCCTGACTCTGGAACTGTTCGTCACTTCCGTTCCCAGAATACGTATTTTAAATGCATATACTATTTAAATATATTTATTTTATATTTATCATGTATTGTTCTCTATTTAAATCCCTTTAATTTCATGTTAATTAATTTCCTGCAATTTTATTTCTGCATTTTACTTTCTGCTTTTGTACTCTGCTTTAGCTTTACTTTGGGTTCGGCTTGGATTGGTTTAATTATATTGGTTCATCATAAACCGAAACAAACCCTCACCTACCACCACCCCTTTATTTAAAGCCCATCCCCTTTCACTCTCTTCATTACTTCACCATTACTCTTCTTCTTCCTCATAAACTCTCCCACCAACCTAGGAAAGCTAGGCAAGTGCCAACTTGCTTCTTGATGGATCTCCATTATTATTGTTCCATCATCTTCCTTACTAAATCTTAAGCCTCTTTAGTACTTAGCATTTTCAATTTCCATGGCTTATTTATTGTAGATCTAAGTTTGATGCATTTTCAGATTTCTTAGGTTTTGGTCTAGTAAACTTTGTTATCTTCAAGTTTTGATGGTTCCATGCTGTAGAAAATTTCGTTCTACCCCATTTTGACCTATGGAAGTCCATATTTGGGCTTGGAATGAAGGATTTATAGAGCTTGGAAGCAATGGCTTCCCATGGTTCTTCTTCTCGAAAAAGTAGAGAAGAAGAACAGTGCTTGACCGCATAAGTTTTCATGCGGCAAGTCTTCGTCAGCCGCATGGGCTTAGTTAGCCGCATGGGCCTAGATAGCCGCATGGGCTTAGTTAGCCGCATGGGCTTAGTCAGCCGCATGAGACTTATCTGCCGCATGAGTTATTAGCTAACCGCATATGCATTCAGTCCCACAGCCGTATGGCGCTGATCATTCTCAGCCGCATGGTGCTGCATGACTTCTCAGCCGTATATAGGCTTGCATCTATTCCGCCGCATGGAATTTCCTCTGGTCGCAGGGGCACAAGTCATCCGTAGCCGCATGAGATATTTTCCAGCCGCATGGGCGCACGTTGCTTGCAGCCGCATGAATTCGAAAACCGAGCCGCATGAGGCCAGTCATCCACAGCCGCATGAACTCCCGTTGTATTTTAGCCGCATAAAGTTTATTTGCATCCAGCCGCATAGGCTTGTTCATTGAGCCTCATATGAATTGTTATTCCCAGACCGCATAGATGGAGCTCGACTTACCTAGCCGCATAAATAGGCATCTGCCTATGGCTGCCCATAATGTCCTTTTGGCTGATTATGTCCCGAATGGGCATTAATTAAACATAAATTATTATTTTGGCATTAATTAACATTGATTGTTGCCTTGGAATTCATTAACATTAATTGACATTGATTGACAGGGATTGTTATCTTGATTTAGTAAATTGATCATGCGTTCCTAGTTGGAACTAAGAGGCTGGCTAGTCGTCTTATTGAATTGAATGAATGAGACACGTTCATATTATGAACTATTATAATCGACTGGCTGGTCCCAAATATTGGCATACAGATATATGCAGGCTTCAGTTTATTTATTTATTTATTTATTTACGAAAGCAGCATGTGTACTTTATGGTCAAGGCATAATTACTCTGTGGTTGGTTTTGATTGTTGAATTACGCTATGTAAAATCTACAACCTAACCGTACAGGTATCGTTGTAAAAGTGCATATGGTACCCCGTACGAAAGTACTCATTTGAATGACCATGAACCACGGCATGGGATTTTGCTTAACATAGAGGCTATTAAGTTAAATAAAATAATGATTGTATGGAGAGAACGGATTTCCGAGTTCTTACATGGCAGCCCTCTTCGGGACTATTAAGTGCCCGACAGGTCGGCTGGTTCCCACAGATACTGCAAATCTGCCTCACGGGCAGGGAGCGGTATCTGCTTATATTATTTAAATATACATAGTATATTAACGACGGGCGTCCCGCTGGGACTCGTCTAAATACATGATTGGCGCAATTGATTGATTGGATAGACTAGCCTTGCTTGCACATAGTAAAAATTGAGAAATCTTTATTCCATATTCCCAGGATAACTTGGGACTCACAAGTAGCAAGCTGTAGTAACTGCATGGCCGTTCAAATTGATTTGTTTGTGTACTGTACTTACTCTGTTACCTAACTGAGATGATCAGAATGTCAGGACATGACGGGCCAACTTCTATCCTTGTTTGGTTGGGAGGTTGGTTCGAAGTGTCGTGATGTTATGTGAATCTTAGTAGCAAGCAGAGATTTATTATTATATTCTCTTATTTACTGGTTTAATCCTTCATATCGTGCTTCCTTGTGGTACTTGCTATTAGAGGTCTAACCTCTCTGGTTTTGCATGGCCAGATTTAGAGCCGGTTCCCGAGGATCCAGCTTACTTCCACCTCCAAGATGGTCAATACTAGAGGGATGATCACAGGAGGACTCGAGTGGGTTCTTTACTTTCCCGCTCGTTTTGTTATTTACTTTATACCTTGCCGTATGGCACCGACATGTTAGTCGGATCGTCTTGTACTTACTTTTACATAATTGTAACTAAGTCAGGCTGCAGCTGATAAATAATTGTGTATACTTTGCTACACCATCTGGCTATGTTTTGTAAATCCAAATATCAAGAACATTTTGACTGAACGTTGGGGGCGCCTTGCTGCTTTATCTTACATGTTCTCTATTTCTGTTCCTTGTTTGAATGATTGAGACAATAGAAGTGGAGTGACCATAGTGAGACTTTCATGTAGTATGCACCCCCTCGTCTTTTAGACAGCATTGACCATATTATACGGTATTCATCTACCCATAATACGTAGCTGCTGAGTCATTCCCCCGCTCTCCAGTCTTCTGGTTCTGGGGCGTGACAAGGTTTTAGTGTCGGCCCATGCAGGTCTGATTTCAGACTTGTGGGGTGTTTCGATTTATAGAATGTCTCAATCACACATGTTTCCCCTTGATCTCCTGATTCGTTGCTCTCGATTCTAGCTTGCCATTCCGGTATCCTTTGACTTCATTGATTTTCCTTGTCCGATCGTTTGATTGTTCTCTTGTCCCTTTTCTTAGGGCACTTCGTCCGCATCTGTCAGGACTGGACAGCAACAACAAGGGCAACATAGGCAACCTGACCAGGTTGGTCAGCAACAAGGGCCGGAACTACCTCAAGAGACTATCCAGGAAGAAGTGATAGTGGAACCAGCAACTGGACCACATTATCCAAAAGTTCCAACGCCACCAATAGTTCCACCTACTCCCATGGAAGTGGACACACCAGCCCTTCTGGAGATCATGAGAGGGATGATGGCTACTCAGCAACATCATATGTTAGCCCAGCAACGCATGCACGCTCAGTTGCAAGAGCAAAATGTGTTGCTCAACCAAGGATTACAGACGGCTTTGGAAAGAGGGGCAAGGACAGATTCCGGAGCATCAGCCAGGTTTTGCAAGTATAACCTCTGTCGTTTCGAGGGCAC
>JANAVB010003243.1:0-44004 GCA_029216955.1 Iris pallida
GAGTCCGATAGTAGGATTCGATCCCTTTGAAGGGATCGATATCAGCAAATTCTGTCTTCACAAAGCCGTATTTGTCGACATATTTGAAGCACTGGTGTAGCGTGGAAGGCACGATCATGTAATCGTGTATCCATGGCGCCCCAAGAGGATGTTATAAGAAGTGTCTGCATCTGTGACGTAGGTGACTTCAGATTGGAGGTCGCCAATTTGACACTTCAGACGAATCTTTCCAATAGGGTAGCTCCTGCCCAAATTGAAACCGCTGATGGCGGTGCTTGTAGGTGTCAGGCGATGCATTGGGATGCGGAGATGATGTAGCAGACCCTTCGGGATGATGCTTATGGAAGAGCCAGGATCTATGTGCATCCGATCCACCTTTACGTCGCCGATGTACCCCGTGTAGTATAGTGGGCGATCGTGTAGGTTGGTCCCGATCCACCTTTACGTCGCCGATGTACCTCTTGGAGATCCACGGGTGAGTCTTCCCCGGTGAGGTTGGATTGAGCCAGATAGACATCGGCATTTTGGAGTGCTTCGCTTAATGCAATACGAACGTCCTTGGAGAGCCTTAGGAGTTCGTACAGTGACAACTTGGCCGGTATGTTAGCCAATTGTGCTAAGATGTCAAAGTTGTATGGTCTCTCTTGCCCTTGGGCTGCTTCTTTTCGGAGAGATTTGTCGAAGCGAGCCTCCTTCGGCCTAGGCTTGTCGGTCATCGAAGGTTGAGCCGGTCTCGGAGCATCAGTTGTAGTGGCTTGATGATTTTTGGCTGGATTGTCACCACAGGTTGGGATTGCACTCCGGACCGTGTGACGACGGCTGTAGCTTCCTCGTTGTCTACCGAGATTGTGTGGCAGGTCCTGACTTTCCCACTTTTCTTTTTGACGGTGGTAGATGGTGTGGGCCGAGTCACTTCTGACACCAAGTCGGGATGGATCCACATGACCTCCCCTTGTGATGTGGTGAGGGGTACTAGACTGGCAGCCTGATCTCGGGGAGGTAGAAGATTGGTAATTTCTATTGTCGCCAGAGGGACGGGATCACCCCGTCTTGAGTCTCCGTCGGAGGGAAGCTGTCGAATTGTACGGACACCATATTGGCCGCCACGGTTACCTCTTCGAAATCGATGGCCAGAGCGTTCGAATCGATGAGGTTCTGGATGTACCGTTTTAGCTGGTAGCAATCGTGTGTAGCATGATGAACATAGCGATGATAATGGCAGTATTTTAGATTCTCCATCTCTGCCGGCCGTGGTTCCCGTCTTGGTGGAGGAAGCTGAATTCTGTCCTCTTGTATGAGCATGTCCAATATGGGCTTGACGTGACTGTCTTCGAAAGAGTAATCGATTTGCGGCCATTGTTTGTCTGCTGGCTTCGGCTCAGGTTTTTGTGCAGTATCGGCCACCATAGCCTGCTTTCCCTTGCTGTCCCTATTGTTAGAGGGGCTACCTCCATTATCGTTGTTGGGACGCTTGCCCTTGTTTTCTCCTTCCGAGATGTGCAACCCCAGTTGGCGAACCTTCTTCAACCGTTCTTCGGCACTAGTGGCACTGATGATGAACGCCTTCCAATCTTTGAATTGACTTTCGCCCATCCAGAGACTAATTGTTGGGAGTAATCTCTTTTGGCAAATTTCAATCAAGGAGGAATCTGGATTACCAGATGGTAACTTCATTGCGGTTTGACGAAACCGCTCAATGTAATTCCTCGTCAGTTCTTTCTCTCCTTGGACGACGTCCATGAGGGACATTGTGACGTCCTGCCCTACCTTATAGAATCTCTCCAAGAATAAGCGTTTAAAGCCAGCGAAGGAGTGGATGCAGTTGTCTGGCAGGTTACGGTACCAGTCGAAGGCGACTCCTTCCAATGCCCCGATGAATAAGCGTGAGAATAGCGTCATCATGGGGCAGATGGTCGGTGGTGACCTCAAAGTAAGTGATGTACCAACTTGCTGAGGTCTTGCTATCATATGGGTTGATGTTGAACGGCTTATATCTTGGTAGGAACGGAACATCCCTCCATTCAGCAGGATATCGTTGCCATATTCTGAGGTCTTGAGAGTTTTCTCGGGCGTGGAACATGGCTCGGAGCTTCTGAACCTCTCTTCTTACTTTTCGGGCCTCATATGTCGCGGTAGGGGCCGTTATTCGGGAAGATTATTGCCCGGGTTCGGTGCCGCTGAATTTGAATCTATATTGATTGCGGGACCCGTGCCTGTTTGGCCCGGTGTCACTCCCTTCAGAGTAGGAAGAGCCGCTTTGATCTCGTCTACAGACTTGACCAAGGCGTGCAGTATGGCCTCCAAAGTGTCGATGCGTTGGCGGTCACCGAAACCACCTTAATTGCTGTCTGTCATGAATACCGTCCTTACATGAGGAGTGACGGAAGGAACGGTGGAGGATGTGCCCTCCGAATCATACCCATGTATTGAGAAATCATCGGGGTAGGTGGGAAGGTTCTCTTTGGGTTCGGACTCGGAGGGAACAGTACCCCCAGCCTCGGAGCTTGCTTCGTCTTGAGAGTCATGGATGTCCTCGGGGACATCAGTATTTGTTGTACCTGACGGAAGGGTCGTTTCTTCTCCGGGCTCGTCTTCTTGAAACATCGGATTGCTGTGTACGTTCGGAGGAGTACTATCCCCAGTTTCTACGACCCCCAGCGACGTGGACGATGAATCTCCCGTTGCAGCAGATTTTGTCATCGAACGGGTGTGTTGAAATACTCCGGTAGAGGACAACCGTTTAGCCGACGATTTCTTAGCTGTAGTGGTTGATATCTTCGGACTGGAGATGCTTGTCTTCTTCCCTCTCCCCTCGACGGGGACTTTCTGAGTGGAATTGCAGGAGAGAACAGGAGGTGCCTCGTCCTCCGAGCTCGGATGCTGTAGTCTTTGGAAGACGGACGGCCGGTCTTCTGTTACTGCCGCTTTGTTGCAACAGCAGTTGATGATGATTTGGGTGCAGTGATGTCTAAGCGAGGACTCTTTGCATGCCGAGGCTCCTTCTCTTTCCTTGCGCTTGTGGAGGATCGCCTCATGCAGGTCAGAGGAACCACTTTGTCCTTTTGCCGTCGGGGGCTGGACTCGAGCGGTTCTATACAACTTTCCGTCAGAGTCCCGTGTGATAATCAACGGGACGCCCCGATAGTTAGAGGTTGGGACAGCTGCCTGGGCTTGGTGAGCCCGCACTGCCCTAGACTTCCTCCTTTTAGCACTTGCGGGTGCGTAATAGGAGGAGCCCAAGTTGAACACCACAGAGTCTGGCTTATCATCCAGAGAACCATCAGAGTCAGGTCCGCATGAGAGACGGTCAAAGACTGATCGAAAGAAGTATGGAATAGTCGCTATGCGGCTAGAATTGGATGCCGTGCAGGCTGTCTGCATGCGGTTGTCTTCTGCCATTGGATGAGTTGTTTTTATGCGGCTAGGAGTCACGACCGTGCAGGCTGGCCGCATGCGGTTGGTAATTGTGGCCGCATGGGTTTTCTGCAAGCGATTGACTTTCTTAGCCGCATGAGTTTCATCCATGTGGTTGGCAACTGTAGCCGCATAAGCTATGCGGCTGACAGATGTAGCCGCATGAGTTTTCTCCATACGGCTGGCGGATGTAGCCGCATGAACTTTCTTCCTGCGGCTAATACCCTTATGCGGCTCGGTTCTCATAGAGTTCCTCTTTGCCCCTGCAAGTCCAGCATCATAGTGTTTTCTTCTACCGAACTTGGGGACAGCAGAGTTGTCTATGGTCTGAAGTGGGGCCGCAGGAGAGTCTTTCTCGCCGTCTTGAGCAACAGAGGGTGTTTCTGCAAGAGCTTCAGCAGGAATAAAGGATCGGGGTCTCCACTCCTTGTGGGCCTTCTATGTGCGGGCCCGCTTCTGGATCGGGCCAGCATTCTTGTCGGAGAGCATTTCTTCGAACGCCTGTTGGTCGAACCGGGCGACCATCTTCTGTTGCGTAGAGCCAAGCTTGGCTGCATCCGATTGCGTCACCAACTCCTCAGCCGTGGAGAAGTTAGTCCCCAGCAGAGTTGCCATCGTGTTTGCCATTTATTGTAAAAGTACAGAATAGTTTTATGGGAGGATTGAACTTAGACTCACAATACAAACTCGCTTGTACAAAGAAAGCCTAGGGACGAAAACCTAGGTACAGCAGTCTAAGTACAATTGTTTATTTTAGATTCTGGGGGGTGACGGTAGAGGCTCGGGAAGGCGACGGCAGCCCTGCCTTACTCCTTGGACGATCGGTATACGGCCTTGGCTCCTTGTGAAAAGATGGTTGGCGTTGGTGAAGAAATGCTTTTCTTGCTCTCCTCCTGTTGCTCTTCTGGCTTCTCTCTCTCTGTGTATTTTCTTTCCGACTATTGGAGAGTCTCTCTGTATATGCGTGTTTCTCTCTGATGTTGTCTATATCTTTTTTTACAAGGGAATGGCACCTTGCTATTTATAATAGTGGGATGTGACCATTAGGGTTGCCAATGATTAGCTCTTGGAGAAGGCGGCGGCCTGGGGATTGGTCAATCCAGGCCGTTCGTTTTTGATTGTGACAAATCCGAGCCATTAGGTGTAGATTACACCAAATCTCATTAGCAATTAATGCTGATTGGAATAAATCTTCTTTATAATGATCTTCTGATGTCTGCAAATAAATTAGATCTATTCTCCTGCCACGTGTCCCAGATTATTGGAATTTGACCCAATCTTTAATGGCAACAAATCTGAGGAATTAATCGGTTCAGGACACGTGTCCTAGGAGCTGCTGGGGGGATCTGGACCGCATGATGAGTGAGCCGCATATGAATTTGAGCCGCATATGGTTAAGTCCACGTGTCAGGGCTGCCCGGGCAGTGGCCCTCACTTGAGCCCTTGAACCACAGAGAGGTAATCCTTGGGAGCCGCATAGGTATACATCCACCTGAGCCGCATGGACATGATCCTTTTGAACCGCATGAGAAGTCCTTACTTGAGCCGCATGAGGCTTTCTTGGCCTGAGCCGCATAGGACGGATCCACTCTGAACCGCATGAGAAGTCTTCGCTCGAGCCGCATGAGGCTTTCTCGGTCTGAGCCGCATAGGACGGATCCACTCTGAACCGCATGAGAAGTCTTTGCTCGAGCCGCTTGAGGCTTTCTCGATCTGAGCCGCATAGGATTCATTCTGAACCGCATGAGAAGTGAGCCGCATACGAACGCCCACGTGGCATTTTTTATGGCTCTCGGGGAATTTGTGTCAGAGATCTCTTTTCTCTTCCCTAGAGATTTATCATTATGACAGAGTCATAATTACCTACTTTTGTGTCAGGGCTGTCAACTTTTCAGAGGGGTCAGCCGTCAAAGCAATTAATGCAGCATGGGTCGGAGGGGAGCACTGTCAGGCCACGTGTCTTCTGAGCCGCATAGAATGCCTCGGGCCGCATAGCTCCTTATGCCGTATGACTCCCTGAGCCGCATGGGCTTTCTGAGCCGCATGGATCTTTCCTGGTCGCATGAGTCATTTCCTTTAGTATTTTTCATGCTTCTACAATTGGCTCAATTGGCTAACACTCCCGCGAGATTGTCAATCTTCGAACTTTTATGTCTCTCAAAAGAAACTCGAGAAACGTTAAGTGAAGCTTTGATGCAGGCTGATGCTTGTCTTACTCTCCTCAAGAAGCTTGAAAAGGAGCCTGTCAGCTGTACACATTGTCATAGTGTATTTGAATTAATGCCCAACATTACTTTTACACAAGATGACATGCTTTTAGAAGACAATCGTCATGATCGTCCTCTCTATTTCATGGGGTATGTGGACACCATGAAAGTTGATCGCATTCTGATTGACCCAGGGTCTGCTCTTAGTATCATGCCGAAGTCTTTGCTGGATGCTTTGAAGATCCCAGTGCATAATCTTTCTACAACTATCACTACCATCTTGGGGTTCAATCAAGGAAGAAGTGAACCTTTGGGAAAGATACGCCTGAAACTTCAAATCGACAATCTTCGTACAAAGGTGACTTTCTATGTGATTGATAATCATGGCTCATACAATGCTTTGCTGGGAAGACCATTCCTTCACGAATACAATATTGTACCTTCTACTCTTCATCAATGTTTCAAATAAGTGGATGGCAATGGAGAAGTCCAGAAAGAAGTTGCAGACCTAAATTCTTTCAAAGGATTGAAGCATACTGTAACGACTCTCGCATGTACAAAGAGGAATTCATGAAGGTGGTACTGGCAATGGATACTGATGAAGAACAAAAAAGCGTACCAAATGATACTCTGGTGATCCCTGTCAAGGGCGTACTTCCTGTCCTCAGTCTTTCAAACCATTGACTATCTACCATCCTTCTCACAAGAAGCAGGCTCCTGGTGTTAGTCAGGAACAAAGGGAGCTAACCTCTTATGAGCCACTTGTAATCGACTTTCGTCGTAAAAAGCCCTCTCCTCCTTCTCGCTCTTCTTCTCCCCCTCTGGTTATCAGTCTGACTAAGCCTGTTAAGGCTAAAAGTCCAGTTGTAAATGATGATGTAAAAATCAATAAAGCATCTCCTTTACAGTATACCGATGTCTCTTATTATACTCAATGTTATTTGGATATGCTAGATAGCTTTAAGCACTTACTATAGGAGTCGTATCATCTCTACGAAATGTGGTATCACTAGATTCAATACAAGAATCATTCTTCCTAGTACCGTCTCGAAAGAAAGGCAAAACTCCTATATTTTTTTAATAAAAGAGAAGAACAGAAAATCATGACCGACAACGATAATAAGGATGATACAGGAAGGCTACAATTACGTTGCTATAGTCCACAATCTAAGGCAATCATCCGTAAAATGGGCTATGATTTCAGAACAAGTCTCAATAGTGATAAAGGAATGCGAACTCCTATTCGTATTTTTGTTCCAAAAAAAATCACAACAATACTGCAGTAAAACGAAGCGGGGATTAGGTTATACTTCACCACTTTCGACTCCAGAATGTTAGGGTTATATACTAAAAGCATCACTTTTGTAGTAACCTTATTTCCTTAAATTTTAAATGAGAATCATATGGGCAAATGTTTGCATATTGTATTTGTTGCAAGTGTTAATGCAAATGTCTGATATTCTATATTATAGATAATATGGTGTGTGGTGTCACACAGAAGATCATATTATCAGTTTCCTATGGAGTATATAAATAGTTCACAACCTAGATGGACTTGGACAATCTATTGGAAAGGTTGTAGTGTAATCTGGTATTAGTCTATCTTGACTATAGGTTTACACTAGTACACTTTGTGTGTATTGAACATGACCACTTGAGGTTATCCTTTTTGTACGGACTGCATAAGAGAACAAACACCTCTTTTATTATGGATGCTTGTGCTCTTAATCCGGATATAATAACGGATATGTATATGCAGTGTGTATTACTTTGACTCATAAAAGAGTGAGATTCATTATGGATCAACAATCTCTATGAATTGGGTAATAACATTGTATGTATGATGGACTGTTGTTTATAAATGGAATCCATGTCCCGATACATCGGGTTGATGATGTCCTCTTAAGGAGCTCATAAGGATTGTCTTGTAAACCCTGCAGGTGGATTATATCCGATATGACAAATAAAGTTGAGCGGTACTACTTAAGGATAAAAGATGTCGAATCAATATAGTTGTCAGTAACTTAATTTGATCGACGGACATACGATATCTTAACATGGGGAGCCAAACGAGCATATAATAAAAGGAGCCCACAAACATAATTTGGGATTAGGGAGGTAGTACAACAATAGCTCATTAGTGGACCGAGCTATTATTTATGGGCCTGGATTGTGTGTTCGGGCTGAACACGGGATATCCAGATCCGTTAGGAGGCCTAACCCTAATTTCTCCTCATGGTCCCTGCCGTAGCCTATATATATTCTCTATTCTCTGGCCGCCAGATTACTGATCAGAAATCTAAAATTTTCTCTAAATTCGTGATTCACGTAAGGAGAGAAAGAGAGGGCTGCCAAGAGAAGAAAAGGTTGGGAGATCGTCGCCCACACGACGTCCAACTCGAGGAAGGAATACGTGCAGAAGATCTTGGGGTCGTCTGCTCGAGATTGCCAGAAATTACTTGTCTCCTTTTCGCCGCAGGTATAATTCGTGAACCCTAGTTTCCGCCTATGAAGGGTTAGAACACGTATTAGATCTGTTTAACTTTCTATCGATCAATACACACACCAAAAAAAGGGTCATGGGAATCTCCAGTTCCATCAATTGGTATCAGAGCCACTTTGGATCTACGTATTGATTGATACGTCCATGTTGTCCAACAAAACCTGCACTGTGTAATAGTCGATAGATGTAGATCTGTTCTAACTCGGTTTTGCAGGCATCTTAGATCCAACTATTATGGTCTAATGTATGTTTTTTGATTGTGTTGTTTAAACCACGAACATATCGTGGATGTTGTTGTTGTTGTGGATGTAATTAAAATCACGAGGGTTGATCGTGCTTATTATTTTAATTTTTTAATCTAGATTATGTGTGAACGCCTTCGGGAGGCATAGGATTGATGTAATTTTAATTATTTTTGATCAATCATGATGGCGGTGGTGGCTGTTTCTGACGCCGGACGAGATGCTGGTTTTAAGCAGTCCAGAGGCAGACAGATAATTTTCGATGAAGGAATCGACAGCCAAAACCCCGAATAGATCTGCGCAGCGCCAGATTTTGGATTCGGATAGTTGAGGACGGAGCAGCAAAGATGACCATAATAGTTGGATATTTTCTCTTATTTTTGTCATTTTGCTTATTCTGATTATGCATGTTTATTATTGGGTGGTTATTTTTTTTGAAAAACCAAGCCTACATTAATAATGGACAACATGGACATAATATCAACTAGTAAAAAAACCCTCATTGTTAAATAACTAAGTGGGAGAGGATTTTTATTTAGTATAAATCCTACGGTCTCCATTACTGGTTTGTAGGTGATGTAATTATACTTGCGTGTTGGCTTTAGTGCTTTCCTCCATATCGGATGAGTATAAAGTAATGGTATACACTTAGATACAAATAATGGTATCCTCCCCATCGGAGTCACTGCTATTATTTGTATGACCAGAGCAAGACCAGCATATTAATTTTATTTGTCATAAAGTTATATTGACATGATAGTAAAATTAATAAGAAAAATCTACTTGAACAAAGTTGAATTTGTATACGTCCACACTATCGTGGCATGCTAAATTCATGGTGTTCAAGGTGTTGGTGAATTTCTTATTATTGTTTTGAGAGAATCAATATTTAGTTAATTCAAATTTTTTTTTGCCCTACATAATTTTATTTATGTGATTCTCAGGATTTCAAAAATGGGTTCCTTCAGTCCACTTATGGTGATTCTTAAAGAAAACAAACTTACTGGACCTAATTATATTGACTGGAAACGTAATTTGGACATTGTTCTGACTGGTGAGGAGTACAAATATGTACTTGTTGAGGAATGCCCACCTAAGCCTGATGCTAACTCTGATGAAGAGGTCAAAGAGGCATATAAGAAGTGAAAAAAGGCAGATGAGATGGCACGATGTTACATTCTGGCATCTATGTCAAATGTACTGCAGTATCAGCATCAGGCCATGGCCACAGCTTATGACATGATGTATAACCTCAAGGAACTCCTCGGACATCAGAGTAGAGCAGCTAGGCAGTTTGCTATGAAATGTTTGATAAATACAAAAATGGCTGAGGGTACACCAGTAAGGGATCATGTTCTCAAGATGATGGGTTATCTGAATGAAATAGAGATCCTTGGAGCTGAAATCGATGGGGAATCCCAGGTCGATATCATTCTCGGGACTCTGTCTAAAAGTTTTGACAATTTTTGCCTTAATTACAACATGAACAAAAGGTTGTATAGTTTGGCAGAACTTGCAAAAGAGCTACAGGATGCTGAATCTCTTTTTAGACAGAGTGGTCATGTTTTTGTTTCTGAAAAGGCTTCTACTTCTAAGCCAAAAGGCGGTAAGAAGAAGAATAACATTCAGAAATAGGCAAACTCAGCAAACAAGGGCATGGGACCTCAAGGCGCGGTAAAAAAGCCGAAGGCAAATGTTTCAAGTGCAAAGGGTCAGGACATTGGAAGACTGATTGTCCACTTCTCAAACAAGGGAACAAAGAAGGTATATCTCATTTACTAGTAGTTGAAACATGTTTAGCGGTGTTATCTACCGGCACCTGGTGTGTAGATACAGGAGCCACTCATCATGTCTGCAATACATTGCAGGGGTTCCAGGAAATCAGACGGCTCAGTGATGGAGAGATATGCTTGTTCATGGGTGATGCTACAAAAGTATCGATCATTGCATTAGGAGATGTTACTTTATCTTTTGGTAGAAATAAGTCTTTGACATTGAGAGATTGTCTTTATGCACCTTCACTTAGAAGGAATTTAGTTTATGTTTCTATGTTAGTTAAGGATGGATACTCAGTTTATTTTAATGACAATATTGTTATTAGAAAGAATAAACATTTTATCTGTTCTGGTGCATTGGTTGATAATTTGTATGTTATTAATCCTATTTTGCCCACAATGCAACTTATGGAAATGAATAATATGTCATCTAACTTAAATAAGAGAAAAGAACCTTCTTGTATGAACCAAACATATCTTTGGCACTTGCGATTGGGGTATATTAACCTAAGAAGGATTCAAAGACTGGTTGAAGTTGGACATTTGAGTTCATTGGAAGTGGAGGCACTACCAGTCTGTGAATCCTTCTTGGAAGGTAAAATGACCAAAAGGCCTTTTACGGCAAAGGGGTATAGGGCCAAAGATGTGTTGGAATTGGTTCATTCTGATTTGTGTGGACCCATGACTATCCAAGCTAGAGGTGGCTTTGAATATTTTGTCACATTTATTAACGATTATTCAAGGTATGGATACATTTATTTGATGCGCCGTAAGTCTGAGTGCTTTGAGAAATTCAAAGAGTACAAGGCTGAAACGGAGAAACGTCATAGAAAATATATCAAGTCATTACGATCAGATCATGGTGGCGAGTACCTCTTTGGAGAGTTTAGGAATTATTTATCAGAGGCTGGAATTTCATCCCAATTGACTGCACCTGGAATGCCCCAACAGAATGGTGTAGCCGAAAGAAGGAATATAACTCTTATGGAGATGGTTAGATCAATGATGAGTTATTCGGATTTGCCAGATTTGTTTTGGGGATACCTTAGAGACTGCAGCTTATATTTTGAACCTGGTTCCTTCTTAGTCAGTACCTCTTACTCCCACAGATTGGGCGTAAGCCTAGTCTGAAACATGTTCGCATTTGGGGTAGTCCAGCACATGTGCTGAATGGGAAAGCAGATAAGTTAGAATCTCGTACAGAAGTACGCTTGTTTGTAGGCTATCCAAGAGGAACGAAAGGAGGTTTATTTTATAGTCCTAAGGATCAGAAGGCCATTGTTAGCACCAATGCCCGATTCTTAGAGGAAGACTATGTGATGAACCATAAACCCACAAGTAGAGTTGTTCTAGAAGAACTGAGATGTGAGACACCAAGTACTTCAGTACCAACAGTACAAGAGGATGAACCCCAAATAACTGCACAACGTGTCACAAATGTTACACCACAACCGATAGTACCTCATCGTAGTGGGAGGGTTGTGATACAACCTGATAGATATATGTTCTTGGGAGAGTCGTCAGACTTCGTCCCTGAGGAACAAGATTATGATTCCTGTACCTACAATAAAGCACTCCAAGATAAAGATGCAGAGTCTTGGCAAAAAGCAATGATATCTGAAATAGAATCTATAGATTCTAATTAGGTCTGGGAGCTTGTAGAACCACCCATTGGTGTAAAAGCCATTGGATGCAAGTGGGTCTATCAGAGAAAAAGAAGATCAGACGGTAAGGTTGAAACCTTTAAAGCTCGGCTTGTAGCAAAAGGTTTTACTCAAAAAGAGGGTATCGATTATGAGGAAACCTTTTCTCCTGTAGCCATGCTTAAGTCTATTCGGATTCTTTTATCTATTGCAGCTCATCTCGATTATGAGATTTGGCAAATGGATGTCAAGACAGCTTTCCTTAATGGAAGTCTTGAGGAAGACATCTATATGAAGCAACCAGACGGGTTCATTGAAAAGGGCCACGAGCATCTTGTTTGTAAGCTCAAGAAGTCCATTTATGGACTTAAGCAAGCTTCCAGATCTTGGAACATTTGTTTCGATCAGGTGATAAAATCCTATAGATTTGATCAATGTCAGGATGAATCATGTGTATACAAAAAGTGTGACGGAAACGTGGTGGTGTTCCTAGTACTTTATGTGGATGACATCTTGCTCATTGGAAACAATGTGAATGTATTATCTGATGTAAGGGTATGGTTATCCAAACAGTTTGATATGAAGGACTTGGGAGAAGTAGGTCACATCCTTGGGATCAAAGTTCTACGAGATCGCAAGAAAAGGATGTTGGGCTTATCCCAAGCTTCCTATATCGATACTGTACTAACTCGTTTTAGTATGCAAAATTCTAAGAAAGGTTTCTTACCTTTTAGACATGGAATTCCTCTATCAAAGGAGCAGTGTCCGAGGACACCTAAAGAGATAGAGAACATGAAGGCAGTTCCTTATGCTTCAGCAGTAGGAAGCTTAATGTATGTAATGCTATGTACGAGACCAGACATCTGCTTTGCCGTAGGCATGGTCAGCAGATATCAGTCTAACCTAGGACAAGAGCACTGGACTGCCGTAAAGCATATTTTGAAATACCTAAAAAGGACTAAAGAGTATATGCTAGTTTACCGGGCAAATAGTTTAGTTCCCTTGGGGTATACAGACTCAGATTTTCAGTCAGATAGGGATTCCAGGAAATCTACCTCAGGTTATCTGTTTACTTTGGAAGGTGGAGCCATTGTGTGGAGGAGTATCAAGCAAAAATGTATTGCTGATTCCACCATGGAAGTCGAGTATGTGGCAGCCTCTGAGGCAGCCAAAGAAGCGGTTTGGCTCAGAAACTTTCTGTTGGACTTGGATGTGGTACCTAGTTTGCCTAAGTCTATTACACTTTATTGTGATAATAGTGGTGCAGTTGCAAACTCGAAGGAACCACGAGCCCATAAGACAGGCAAACACATTGAGCGCAAGTACCACCTGATACGAGATTTCGTAAAGAAAGAAAAGTTACTGTGATCAATATAGCATCAGCCGACAACCTAGCTGATCCCTTTACAAAGAGCTTACCAGCTAAGGCTTTTGACAGTCATGTTGAGGGAATGGGAATCAGATGTGTAGCAGCATGGCTTTAAGTATAAGTGGGAGATTTGTAACAGTATACTGAAAAGCAATGCTTTGAGTATAAGTGGGAGATTGTTCGGGTTATATACTAAAAGTATCACTTTTGTAGTAACCTTATTTCCTTAAATTTTGAATGAGAATCATATGGGCAAATGTTTGCATATTGTATTTGTTGCAAGTGTTCATGCAAATGTCTGATATTCTATATTATAGATAATATGGTGTGTGGTGTCACACAGAAGATCATATTATCAGTTTCCTATGGAGTATATAAATAGTTCACAACCTAGATGGACTTGGACAATCTATTGGAAAGGTTGTAGTAGAATCTGGTATTAGTCTATCTTGACTATAGGTTTACACTAGTACACTTTGTGTGTATTGAACATGATCACTTGAGGTTGTCCTCTTTGTACGGACTACATAAGAGAATAAACACCTCTGTTATTATGGATGCTTGTGCTCTTAATCTGGATATAATAACGGACATGTATATGCAGTGTGCATTACTTTGACTCATAAAAGAGCGAGATTCATTATGGATCAACAACCTCTATGAATTGGGTAATAACATTGTATGTATGATGGGCTGTTAATTATAAATAGAATCCATGTCTCGATACATCGGGTTGATGATTTCCTCTTAAGGAGCTCATAAGGATTGTCATGTAAACCCTGCAGGTGGATTATATCCGACATGACAAATAAAGTGAGCGGTACTACTTAAGGATAAAAGATGTCGAATCAATATAGTTGTCAGTAACTTAATTTGATCGACGGACATACGATATCTTAACATGGGGAGCCAAACAAGCATATAATAAAAGGAGCCCACAAACATAATTTGGGATTAGGGAGGTAGTACAACAATAGCTCATTAGTGGACCGAGCTATTATTAATAGGCCTGGATTGTGTGTTCGGGCTGAACACGGGATATCCAGATCCGTTAGGAGGCCTAACCCTAATTTCTCCTCATGGTCCCTGCCGTAGCCTATATATATCCTCTATTCTCTAGCCGCCAGATTACTCATCAGAAATCTAAAATTTTCTCTAAATTCATGATTCACGTAAGGAGAGAAAGAGAGGGCTGCCAAGGAGAAGAAAAGGTTGGGAGATCGTCGCCCACACGACATCCAACTCGAGGAAGGAATACGTACAGAAGATCTTGGGGTCGTCCGCTCGAGATTGCCAGAAATTACTTGTCTCCTTTCTGCCGCAGGTATAATTCGTGAACCCTAGTTTCCGCCTATGAAGGATTAGAACATGTATTAGATCTGTTTAACTTTCTATCGATCAATACGCATACCAAAGAAAGGGTCCGGGGAATCCCCAGTTCCATCATCCAGAACCTTCCGAATCCGATGAAGAAGAACGATTGAACTCTTCTGATTCTATCTCATGGGATTCTGATACCAGTATTGGTCATGTTCATCGGGTAACAGTATCTTCTAATATGGTGTCTGCTGAGTTCTCAGAAGATGACAAAAATGATATTGAGGAAGCTCCTGAAGTAGATCCTTGGACACAAAGGATGGATAATCAGTTGGAACTCCGTTTTGAACAACGAGAACCACCTACTGAGGATCAACTAATCTAAATCGATGTTGGAGAGAAGGATGTATTACGACCAATCTTTATTAGTAAAAATCTTCCAAAAGATGATAAACAAGAATTGATTCACCTTATTCGTGAATATATTGATGTCTTCGCCTGGAGTTATGAAGATATGCCGGGATTAGATCCTCAAGTCGTAACTCATAAAATTAATATCTTGCCTAATGCCAAGCCAGTCAAACAACAGCAACAACAATTCAAGCCTGAGATGATGGATGCGATAGATGATGAAGTCAAAAAGCTTATCGCTTGTGGTTTTATCAGAGAAGAACAGCATCCTGACTGAGTATCTAATGTTGTACCAGTTTTGAATAAGATCGAAAAGGTTCGGGTGTGCATAGACTTTCGGGATCTCAATGATGCTTGCCCTAAAGATGAATTCCCTCTCCCAATTACTGATGTTATGATCGACAATACTTGTGGATTCGATTGAATCTCTTTCATGGATGGATTTTCTGGATACAATCAAATCCGGATGAATCCTGAAGATGAAAAACACACTTTATTCCGTACTCCTCGCAGAGTATACTGTTATACGGTCATGCCGTTTAGTCTTAAGAATGCGGGTGCAACTTACCAGCGGGCTATGAGTACTATCTTTCGAGATCATTTACGAAAGACTGTCGAATGCTATGTTGACGATATTGCTGTCAAAAGTCGTCTAAAGGAAGATCACATCCAAGATTTAAGAACTATCTTCAATCTAATGTGCCAACATCAACTCAAAATGAACCCCACCAAGTCTTTCTTGGGTGTCTCTAGTGGCAAATTTCTCGGATTCATCATTACCTCTAAGGGTATACACGTTGATCCCGAGAAGATCAAAGCCATTCAAGAGATGCGTCCTCCATGCAACCTAAAAGAGCTACGAGGATTCCAAGGTCGTCTTGCATATATCAGGAGGTTTATTTTGAATTTATCTGGACGTTGCAGAACATTCACCCAGTTAATGAAGAAAGGTGTATCTTTCATTTAGATGGAAGAATGTCAACGAGCATTTGATGACATAAAGCGTATTTAATGAATCTACCGGTCCTTGTACCACCAATCTTAGGAATACCCTTCTTGATGTATGTTCGAGCGATGGACCATTCATTGGGAGCGTTGCTATCTCAGAAGAACAAAGAAGGTCATGAACAAGCCATCTACTACCTTAGTCGAACGATGATTGGAGCTGAACATCGTTATAATTCGGTAGAGAAAGAATGCTTACCCTTAATGTTCGCTGTTCAAAAGACAAGACATTACATCATCGGCCAAACTATTTATGTTATATCCCGAGTCAATCCTCTTCGAGTTTTAATGAAGAAGCCCAGCACACTCAATTAAAGGCTTGCTATATGGGCTATATTATTAGCACAATATGATATGGTTTATGTTTCCCAAAAGTTTGTGAAAGGCCAAGCACTAGCTGATTTCTTAGCAGCTCATCCTGTTCCTGAAACATCTAAACTCTATGATGAGATTCCAAACGAAACATTGGAATCAAATATGATCTTAGAAGAATTTTCTACTTGGCGTTTATTCTTCGACGGAGCATCTAGAATTGGACCTAGAGGCACCCTTGTCGCTGGAGTAGGAATTGTTCTTGTTTCACCAGATGGATTAGCTATTCAGAGAGCTTATTCCTTAGATGAGTCATGCTCCAACAATATAGCAGAATACAATACCTTGCTCATTGGACTCCAATTAGCCAAACAATTGGATATGAAATATCTCGAAGTATATGGTGATTCTAAGCTGATTGTTAATCAGGTTAGAGGCATATACGAAGTTCGACATCAAGATCTGGTACCATACCACGAAGCAGCAATCAGAATAGCTTCTTCGTTTAAAGGGTTCTTCATCGAACGTGTACGTCGAGCATGTAATACAGAAGCTGATGCCTTAGCTAACCTGGTTGCAGTCTTAGCAGTTCTAGTTAAAAGACAACAAATGGTTGTTATCTCCAATAGAGAACTATTTCGTATTAAAAACAACCATAACAATGAATTCAGTAATTCAACTGAAGTCAATGTCATTAGCGAGGACTGGAGAGCATCTTTCATCGACTTTGCAGTACATGACATATTACCAGAAGATCCTAAGGAAGCTACAAGTATTCGTCGCTGATCGCTTCGATTCTATTATAATCATACCACCAAAACTCTCTTTCGAAGAACTTTTGATGGATTACTCTTGAGATGTGTTTGCAAAAAACAAAAAGTTATTCTATTACAAACTTTCGAAAAGAGTACAAGAGTATAATTTGAATTCTGGGGAAGTACAACTATAGGAATTTGATTAGAAGACGATCACTTTATCCCTTGGACTATGTGAACTTGAAGACTAGAGCCTCTTGAGAATGCAGCAGTAATTTTTGCAAGAGTTTTTGATCTCTCTGTGTGATGCTTTCACAATGATTAGAAACTCTATTTATAGAGTTCTGGAAATAACTGTTTTAGCAGTTATTCTGATGTGCGCGAGGCTGGATTGCGCCAACCTCATATTGTGCCAACTTTCATTCAGGTAATCAATCGTGTACTAACTGTATTTAGACACGTGGCATCATATAATTGAGAAGTGCGTGGTCGTGTACAGAATAGTAGACACGTCTTGAGAGATTACTGACATGTGCGCCACATCATCCTGCCTTGGAAATGAAAATTGTTTCAACTTTATCAGGTTGCGCAAGCTTCAGTCAACAAGTTAAACTGTGCCTGATTAGGCTGCGCCTAAACATGTGGCAGCTTTTGAGAAGAAGACGTTCAGATTGTGCCTAGGCGCAACTAAGGATTTTATTTTATATTGCGCCTAGGCGCAACTCATAAGACGTACAGGACAACTGTCAAAGACTTCTCCTCGAGCGGCACAATTCGAGGGATTCGAAGAGATTTTCATCGTTCACTGTGCTATCAGTTGTCAGTGCTGTCAGGTAATGATGGCCATTAAATGTCAGAAGCCACATAGATTTTGGCGTAATATGACTAGGCGCAGTCTGATATATGGCGCAACCTAATCATTAGCACAGTTTGATATCTAGGCTTCATATCAGTGGCGCAGCTTGATTTTTGGGGTGCAACTTGATTGCTGAGTAGTAAATACATGGTGTAACTTGATTTTTAGACCGTACAAGACCCCCTTCAAAGTTTTCAAAACTTAAAAATATTTCAAAGTTTTGAAATACTTTGAATTTATAAAAGTTTTGACGTAGTCAAGTTGTGCCAGTCTCGCGTGGCCTGTTGCGACCAGTTACGATTTTTCATGCACAATTGGGGGTGACTGTTAGGATTTCGACTTTTGGCTATAAATAATTCCTGTTTAATCCACTGTGATTCTTTACTTTCACTTTTAATCTTCTGAGAAAATTTCTTGAACTCTTGCAACCCTCTTTTTCGACAATCTTCTCGAGGACATGGCCCCCAAAAAGACTGCTGCCGACAAAGGGAAGAGCATCGCCACCCCTTCAACTCGTGCTCCGTCCACCCGCGCGCCACAATATGCGTCGCCCTCTTCTCGACGAGAAACAGCCAACCCAGCAATGGAAGGTGATTAAGGACGAGCCGATTCGATCTATGGACGATGATTTCATCACTGATTGATTTATGCCCCTCTTTTCAGAGTGTGGTGCATCACAAACTTTGTGCCACCCCTTCTTAGGGTGTGGTTGCCCTTTTCTTGAACACTGTTCGTTCTTACGAACCGTGTTACGCATGCTGTTGCACAAATTTAAAAATATTGCACAACTAAAATTGAAACACAACTGTCAAACCCGCAATATAGGTATTATTGAATTTTTGGAATTAATCGAATTTTAGTTGATTATTAGATATTGGTTGCCTTAGAGTATCCCTAGTTAATTGGTTAGCTAGTTAGGTTTATTATTATTATTATTGTTATTGTTATTGTTATTATTATTATTATTATTATTATTTTTATTATTATTATTATTAGTCAGATTAGGAAAATATTATTTTTAAAAATTAATCATTGGATTTTGATTGTGGCCCTGTCCCCGATCCCGTGCCCGGAGTCCGACCCTGAGTCCGGACACCAGACCCGACTTCCGTTTCCTAAACCCAACTTTGTCTTTGTTTTTTCTTTTTAAAATCCTGATTTTGTACATACGCATATATTTTTTAATGGCAAAAAAAATAAAAGAAAATAAACTAAATCCTATTTCCTAAAAACTACCTATTCTTTCCCCACGACCCAGCTCCCCACGTTCTCCTCACCCCCTATTTTCCTCCTGCAAACACTCCTCTCCATATCTCTCTCTCTTCCACTCTTTCCCTTAAAAAACACACCAGCCCCAACCCCTCTCCATCTCACTCTCATTCCCATCTCATTTTTCTCACACTCTCTCAAACCCATCTTTTCCCCAAACCCCGTGCCCTAGCCCTGGCCAACTCCGGCCGACCCCGAGTCTCCCGACGGCCAGATCCGGTCGCGTCCAACCGTCCTCGACCCCAGCAGCCCGGCGCCCACCTCTGCCCGAGCACCTCCCACGCGCCCTGCCTCCTGCCGGCGTCCCTCCGGCCAGGCCAGTCCAGCACCGTCGCTCGCCTTCCCCGGCGATCCCCGAACCAGCCGCCTCCGACCCGAGCACCGCCCAACTCCCGCGCCCGTCCATCCGAGCCCCGCCGGCCAACATCCCCCGCGCTGGCCAGACCCCGTCCGGCCAGCACTCCCGCCGTGCCCTAGCCGCGCGCCACCTCCCGTGCGCCGGATCCCAGCACCCCGGCGACTCTATTCCCGTCCGGCCAGCACCCCTGCCGGCCGTGCCCGTCCGGCCAGCACTGGCCGCTGTTCGGACGCTGTCTAGCGCGTTCCTGGCAGCCCGGCCCGCTGTCCGTACCTCCTGTGCACTTTTCGGCACTGTTCCGCTGTCCGCGCAAATTACTTCTTTTCCCTACTCTTGCATCTGAGAGCTCTAGCCGAGCAATTGAGGTATAACTTCGTGTCCCCGTGTCCCTCCCATAGATAGTCTGTGATGACGCGGTCCCGACCCCGACGCGGGGATCGGTTTCACTAGTTGCGCTAGG
This sequence comes from Iris pallida, assembly GCA_029216955.1. NCBI lineage: Eukaryota > Viridiplantae > Streptophyta > Magnoliopsida > Asparagales > Iridaceae > Iris > Iris pallida. Next base: position 19,897 of record JANAVB010003243.1, read on the forward strand.
GGATACTTCTTCCGAGTTTGGCTCGGAATTGGTTGTGGTTTAGTTCTCATTAGCTTGCTTGGCTAACGTTTATATCCTGTGGGTTAGTGATTATTTTCGGATTGGTTCTGTGGTTATTTTCTAACTTAATTAGTATGCTCTATTTTTGGCCGTGGATTATTATTTTGGGTTGGATATTCATTTTTGGGCAGGAAATTAGTGATCCCTGGTTTGGCATATTTATTTGTGTTGCGGATTGGCATCCTCCCAGGATTGGGTTATCCCAGTTACAGAGGAGGTGCTGCCGAAATTTTCGGAAAGGTTTTTAAAATAAAAGTATTTAATTAAATTTAGTAAATTGGTAAATAAAAATCTTTTTTCAAATCCGGTCTTCACAAACGATTTACACAATTGGTTTTGTCGGCTTTAAATGCGGATTTTGTGAGTTTCGTATCCCGTTAGGCGACGACCGTATCGGTCGAATGAGCCTCGACGAAACGCAAACGATAAAGGGTCACCTGTACGTTGAGGCGTTAGCCAGCAACATGAGATTACACGACCAAGTCTGAGACTCTTTAGTTTTTATTTTAATTATAATTTATTTTAGAACTGGTACTGCCTTTAGTATTTATGGTGCAGGGCCTCGGGCTACTGTTTGGACCGTTCGCAGCACTCAGAGCTCGCCTTAGGATTATTTAATTTATGTAAATAATATGTAAGGGCATAAGTCCAATTTTTTCTTTATTTCTTTGTGAGCATGTATTGCGTAGCGTAGTTTTTATTATTTTTCTGGAATATTGTTTTTGCCGTTAAACGCGTAGAATATAAAACGGATATATATTTTTATAAAGAAAATTAATAAAGTTTTCGCATAATAAATAATCTAGTAATTTAGCAATTCACCTGTTTTCTCATTTAAAAAAAGCCTAGTTTTATATATATATATATATATATATATATATATATATATAAAATACAAAGTCTTGCCAAATTAACCGATAATTGCTATTTTTCCCAATTAATCAGTAACCGACTTATTCAATTAAAATGATGACAAACGTAGATTACGACGTTAGACAATTTTCGGTAGATTAATTAATAACTTAAAACCTGACTAGGGTCTGCTTCTAGAGATTGTAACTAGCACACCTAGAATGGTTTCATTATGGTTCTAAGTCAAGGTTCTCAACTGTAGGATCTCGGAGACGTACTTGACTTCCTCCTCGGTACTGACTTTTTCGATCCAGTCAATCAACAGAGGCAAGTTACGGTTATGTTTTCTTGTATTTTGTTTAGTAATTGTCAAGTTGCATGTTTAAACCACATTGCTACACGGAACCCTCTCCTAGGGTTCAAATATTGATTGATATTGATTGTGGGGATTGGGGAAATAGTATAGCGTTTATGACCAATACCCCTCATATTCCATATTGTTATTGTACGAGCTTACCCCTCTTATACACGGGGATAAGCCGTATCGCGTCGCTTGGATGCTATTGTACAACCCAAGCCGGTCATAGACGTCTACACATTCAAATCACATTGTTTTAAATTGTTAAATTGCTGGAAAATATTGTTTCAACTGTTTAGCCTGCACTTTTCAATTATTATTTGAAATGTGAGATACATATTCGTACTTGCTCCCTCCTGACTGGAGACCCACATTTTTAGGTGACATTGAGGATGCTGAGCTATTATACAATAGCTACTATGACCCGGTATTGTACCATGTGGTGTTGCCAGAGTCCCCTTGGAGGACGCAGAACCTGAGGCCGATGAGCCGACCGACTAGCTAGTTGTTTTCCAGTTTTTTAGTTTTATTGTTTTAGAGTTTGTTAATTTGAATTCAGTACTTTATTTCAGTTCTTCCATTTCCAGTTGTACTTTTCAATTGTTGAATAAAAAGTTTTAAAATTTTCGTATATTCGAGTTGTGACAAATGTTTAGATGTTGTTGTGAATACCTGCATATAGAACAGCTTACTGCCGCCGTCTCACAACGGTGCAGGCTGGGCATGATCCGGTTCGACCCAATAATTTGGGATCGGGTCGTGACATATTTTTAGTGGTGGCCCATGCAGGTCTGATCAATAACTTAGGAGAACATATCTAGAAATAATTAAAACACTAGAACATTAATTTGTCACAACATAGGACCGAAATATATTATAAATAAATATTTTTGTTTGTTATAGACTGGTAGGCTACCTTCCTTATGTTTTGCATCCTAATCCTTATCCAGCATAGGCCGATTGTATAGTGGTCTATTTTACTATCTACTTTAGTTTCTAGATTTTATATATATCTTTTAGTGTTCCTTGGCTTTCAGAGGTTATTTTTCTCCATATCCTTATCATACTCCAGCATTCCTTAGCATCCATACTCTTTTGTTATTTATGGATTAGGATTAGATTTTTTTCCCAATCTCCTTCTTCAACAAACCCATTTCAAAATTTTCAATTAGTTGATCAAATCATACTTCTCTATCTTTATTTAGAATCTAGATCTATTTCACTATTTAGAGTTTCAAATTCTCATTTAGCAAACTTGTTAAACTTTTATCTAACCAGAGTATTTCTACGACTAGTGTATCCAGCCATTTATCTTGACATTATTTTAAATTGAATTTCTTGGGACCAATCCCAAACCAAATTCTTCTGGAACCATAAAGCCCCATGGTTAATTATTACCAAAAGAATTGGTTCAACTTAGCTTGTTCACGAATCTTCCAAGGGAATTATTTTCCAAAAATAATTCCAATATTGATTGATATTTCCTAAGTTATTCTAAGACCAAGAATATTTTCATTTGTTGACTACCTCTGTAACGCCCCAGAACCAGAATACTGGAGAGCGGGGGCATACATAGCTAGCTATGTATAATGAAACGAAATCCATCTCACTATACGGTCACGGCTGTCTAGATATATGAGGGTTTAACTACAATCCATCAGTCTCCTATGGTCATGAACAAGCCTAGTGTGTCAATCGCAAGCAAGTAAGTAAGTATTGCAAGATGTAAGATTACCAAATACACAATAATAAGGCGTCCCAAACATTACATATTCAGTTGATCATGAAGCTAGTCGTTACAAAATGTCAAGACTAGCAAGAGTTTCAGTCATACATGATCAACCCTATGATTTGTCAATCATGTTACAGCCCGTAGGCAGACAGTAAATAAAGGTGCAACCGAGCTAACACGTGCTCGTCGGCTAAACGCCTCAAAAGAATAATTTATAATGAAATAGGAGAACAAAAGAAACACACTCGTTGCCAGGGTTACGCCTGGTGGTCACCATCTGGCTGGAAGGTAGGTGGAACCTCTGAAGCTGCTCCGATATCTGGCCACACAAAACCAGCTGGGTCAGACCCCAGAAAGAGCAAGTGCCACAAATGAGGCTTCATTTAGGAACTAAAACCAGCATATCACAATAGAGTATTAAAGATAAATAATAAATAAAGAACTGATAATAATAGAGATAACAACAGTAAACTGAGTACGAAGAAACCATTCAAGTAGCCAGGTCATAACCCTTAAACCAAACAAGGACCGGGGTTGCGGCCCTTCACCTGAATAGAAACCCGTCTCAAATACTATTGGTAAGTAAAACATGATTAGTCTTGGCATAGGGTAAAAATAAGACAATAAACGAAGAGAGGATAAGGAACTGCTCCGGAAGCCAGGTTACAACTCTTAAACCAAACAAGGACCGGAGTTGTAACCCTTCGCCTGAACAGAACCTTGCCCCTGATCTTTATTTGTTAAGGCAATCATAGGTAACTATGTCATGTTATATTCTTGTAAAACAGGACGAGCATGACACGAGATGCAAAGAGGACAACAACAAGGAGAAGACACAGAACTGCTCCGGGAGCCAGGTTACAACTCTTAAACCAAACAAGGACCGGAGTTGTAATCCTTCGCCTGAACAGAACTGGCCCCTTATCATTATTGTTAAGGTAAGCATAAATTGTCACGGTATTAAGGTAAGGTAAAACATGACGAACGTGGCATGGGGTTGCGATAAGATAATAAACGAAGAGAGGACACAGAACTGCTCCGGGAGCCAGGTTATAACTCTTAAACCAAACAAGGATCGGGGTTGTAACCCTTCGCTTGAACAGAACTGGACCCCCGATCGTTATTGTTAAGGCAAGCATAAATAATCCCGTCATGTAACAATCTTGCACAGGATCAGGGCAAGACTAAGCTGGGCTAAATTCCATCCAATCAATCACGGCCAAGCAATGAGTACGGCTTGATACTTTAACTAACTAGGGTTATCACAAGCCTAGTTACTAGTAAGATGCAATGAGATTATCCCAATAGCCACAAGCCCTACAGACCATCCGGTTATCCAGGTCGAATGTCCGTTTATGAAGGGTGCACCACATGACTGTGTGCTGGAAATATGCCCTACTCGTCGGTAGGCTACAAGTCCGCTAGTGCGCCCAGATAACGGGATTGCTTGTAGCTGGGAAATCTCTTCATGACTACTGAATTATTCTAGTTATTAGCCGTAGTTGATTTCAGTAGGTACCGCTGACCGTGGTATTCAGGGTTCCCTGTCCTAGACATGATGTAAGACAGTACTGATTTATTTGTACAAACACAATCGTCCATGGTGTCCAGGTCAATCATTCTTGTCAAATCATGTCATATTCAATTATCATTTCCAAACATATTAAATAAGTTCGTGATTATCAAGTTCATGACAAAAGGCGTAAGGATATAAAACAGGCGTAAAAATATAAAAAAAGGGTAAAGGTGTACGCCATAGGAACTCAAGTCTCTACGCACGTACCACCGGTTACGCTAGTAAAACTTTACACATGAATTTTCGCTAGTAAGCTCTACGCTAGGCCAAGGGGCCTCGTGCGTAAAATTGGTTTTACACTAGCAAGAGCAAGAGGAGATAGCGCTACGCGAGCAAGGGCGCATACGGGTGGGAATTTACGCTAGTCAGGATTTACGCAACTAAAACAACACGCACGTAAAATTCTATGCGAATGAGATTCTACGCGAGGAAACACTTGAGAGAAACTTTACGCTAGCAAAAGTCTGCTCGAGCCAGGGGTTTTACGCTAGTGAAACTTTACGCGAGCCCAAGTCTACGCGAGCACGATTTTACGCGAGCGGGAGAGCCCCGAGCGTAAAATCGATGAACCCAGCGTAGAGCGGGATACGCTTACACGCAATGCGTGAGCGTAAAGGGGCACTACGCAGGCACGTTAAGACGTGAGCGTAAAAGGGCTGAAATACACGCTGGCACGTAAAACGTGTGCGTAAAACTCCATCTTCTCCACATGGCCAAATTCAAATAGGCGTAAAAGCTCAGGAACTCCATCTCGGCCAGGACTTGGTGAAATCCTGCCATCCCAAAACCAAACTTGTGCAAAATCATACGGCCTACTACGTGGAACTCTTAGTTTTCGAAAACAAGCTATTTTAGTAGATATAAACCAAGAAGATCGAAAATACTAGAAACTTAGATCTACATAGAATGAGCCATGGAATTTGAAAACACTAAGTACTAAAGAGGCTTAGGATCTTGAGAAGAAGAAAATAGAACAATAAAATGGGAGTTCCTTCGTGAAGCAAGTTACACTTGCCTACTGTGGGGGTTCGGTGAGAAAGAAGAAGAGGAAGAGCAGTAATGAGAAAATTGAATGAAGAGAGAGAAAGGTGGTTGGGGTTAATAAATGGAGATGGTGGGGGTAGGTAGGGGTTCTCCACTTGGTTCATGATGAACCAATTAAGCAAACCCAAGCCTAGCCGAACCAATCCCAAGGTGAACCAAGCAATGAAAATGCCAAATAAACCAAGCATGGAGACATGCAATACGAGTCAAAATACGTACCAAGATACGTAATACGAACCACATGCATTACAACTCTACCCACCTTAAAAGAATTCCGTCCTCGGAATTTAATCAAGAGGCTAGAGATGCAAGGACAAGCTATATTAATCATAGGCAAGCTATACTAGTCAAGCAATCAGGCAATCATTCATGCAAGCAAGGAATCGAAGCCATGAGGCGTAAGGAAGACATTATACCTCACGAGTCAAACAGGTCGGGATATCGCGATCGGATATCCTCCTCACGCTCCCATGTTGACTCATCCAAAGAGTGATGACCCTAAGCAACACGGACTAACTTGATAGTCTTGTTCTTGAGTATCTTCTCTCTTCGATCTAATATGGATACGGGCCTCGCCTCATACGAAAGGTTGGTACCAACAACCAATTCCGAATGATCAAGGACATGACTCAGATCCGGGATATACCGTCGTAGTTGGGATACATGGAACACGTCATGCACCTCGCTTAGCGACGGCAGAAGAGCGAGATGATAGGACACATCTTCTACTCGCTCCAGGATATCGAACGGCCCTATATACCTAGGACTAAGCTTTCTCCGTACGCCGAAACGAATGACACCACGGTTAGGCAAAATCCTCAGGAATATATGGTAGCCGACAGAAAACTCAAGGAGACGCCGATGAGAATTGGCCTAATGACGCTGGCGATCTTGGGCAACGCGAAGATGATCCCGGACTCTCCTGACCACTTCGATTGTCTGAACAATTATTTCCGGACCGAGCATCTGTCTCTCACCAACATCATCCCATGCTAGTGGGGACCTGCACTTCCTACCATATAGGGCCTCGAACGGTGCCATCTGGATACCGGCCTGGAAGCTGTTGTTGTATGAGAACTCCACCAGGTGCAGGTGATCTTTCCATGAACCACCGAAGTCGAGTGTACAAGATCTCAATATATCTTCGAGAGTCTGGATTGTGCGTTCCGACTGACCATCTGTCTGCGGGTGATAGGCTGGACTGAACTGGAGATGGGTTCCCAAACTCTTCTGGAGACTCTGCCAAAAGTGCGAAGTGAATCTGGAATCTCGATCCGAGGTGATACCTTCGTGAGCCGGTCAACTATAATCCAGATAGCATCTCAACCAGCTGGGGATCTAGGTAATCCAGTCACGAAATCTATGGTTATATGCTCCCATTTCCATTCTGGAATCGGCAAGGGCTGAAGAAGTCCAGCTGACCTCTGATGTTCAGCCTTGACTTGTTGGCAAACCAAACACTGAGAGACAAATTGGGCTATCTCCCGCTTCATGCCATTCCACCAAAAGTGCTGTCGGATGTCACGGTACATCTTCGTACCACCAGGATGAATGAAATACTACGAATTGTGAGCTTCTGCCATGACCTCCTGTCTGATATCTCTATTGGGTACACAAAGATGCTTACCATGTCGAAGTGTACCATCATCATGAATGCATAACTCTGGTCTGCGTCCTGTCTCACACTCTGCTCTGAGTCGCTGAAGCTTAGAATCTGCTGACTGCGCCATCCGAATCCTCTCGACTATAGTGGACTGAACTTGCATGCTGGCCATTAATGCCGCATTGGTAGAAAGGACAACTTCTATGCCCATCCTCTGAAGATTCGCTAACAACTCTGGCTACGCTGTTAGAAGTTAAACTCCGGCTCTCCTGCTCAATACATCTGCTACGACATTGGCCTTACCTGAATGATACTGCAAATTGACATCATAATCCATAAAAAGCTCCAGCCATCTCCTCTGACGCATGTTAAGTTCCTTCTGGGTGAACACATACTTCAGGCTCTTGGGGTCGGTAAAAATCTCCACCCTATCTCCGTACAAGTAGTGCCTCCACAACTTAAGTGCAAACACTACTGCTGCCAATTCCAAGTCATGGGTTGGGTAATTTCTCTCATAAGCACGAAGTTGGCATGATGCATAAGCTATTACCTTCCCATGCTGCATCAGAACACATCCTAAACCTCTGCCTGAAGCATCACAATATACTGAGAATCCTCCGATTCCATCTGGAAGCGTGAGAATGGGTGCCGTGATCAAGCCTCGCTTCAACTTCTCAAAAGAATCCTGGTACTCTGCTGTCCAAGCAAACTGCACATCCTTACGGGTCAACTGGGTCAATGGCGCTAAAATTCGAGCAAAGTCTGAAATAAATCGTCGGTAGTAGCCGGCCAATCCAAGAAAGCTATGAACTTCTGCAACTGTGCTAGGTACTGGCCATGATTCTATAGCCACGATCTTCTGGAGATCTACTTCAACTCCTCCCCTGGTGATGATATAAACCAAGTAGGAAATGCGATCGAGCCAGAACTCACATTTACTGAACTTGGCATACAATTGGTGCTCTCGAAGAATCTGGAGGACAACTCTGAGTTGTTGCTCATGCTCCATTTCACTCTTACTGTAGACCAGGATGTCGTCTAGGAAGACAATCATGAACTGATCCAAATAAGGCATAAAGATACGATTCATGAGGTCCATGAATACAGCCGGCACATTGGTTGCTCCAAAGGGCATAATAAGGAACTCCCAATGCCCATATCTAGATCGAAAAGCTGTCTTCGGGATGTCATACTCTCTGACTCTGATTTGTTGATATCCTGACCGTAAATCAATCTTCGAGAATACTGCTGCTCCCTTGAGTTGATCAAACAAGTCATCTATCCTCGGGAGAGGGTATCTGTTTTTAATGGTCACTGAGTTCAAGGTACGATAATCAACACATAATCTTGATGTACCATCCTTATTTTTCACAAGAAGCATCAGGGATCCCCAAGGCGATCCACTAGCACGAATGAATCTCTTGGTTCTGAGTTCTTCAATCATCTTGTACAATATCTCTAACTCTGACGGCGCCATCCTGTAGACGCTCTCTGACACTGGGGCTATTTCAGGAATCAAGTCAATGGTGAACTCGATCTCTCGCTCTGGCGGCATCCCTGGAAGCTCTTCTCGGAAAATATCTGGAAACTCCTCGACGATCCGGGGTAACTGCACTGCTGCTACTGCCATTCGTAATACGGGAGGAGAAGGTTCAACTTTACCTCGAAAGAAGGAAAACTCCGGCTCGCCTGGAATGCTAAAAACAAACCTGCCAATATGGCAGTCTATCCTAGCATACTGGTCCCTCAACCAATCCATCCCTAAGACCACATCATAATCGGCCATCGAAAACTCTATCAATCTAGCGGGGAACTCTCTACCGCTAACTATGATCCGACACGAGGAAAATACTCTATCTACTCCCACAAGTCTGTGACCAGTAAGTATATTGAGCCTCACTGATAATGACTCGGGCTCCAATCCTATCCGTGTCGCGAATCGTGCAGACATAAATGAGTACGAGGCACCAGAATCAAATAATACAGAAGCTGGAAAGGTGTTGACGAGAATAGTACCTGCCACTACCTCACCTGGTGCTATTCCTTCTTCTCCTATGGTTAAAGCCAGTACTTGACCATGTCCTCTGGGAGAGGGTCCCCTATGCTGAAAATTCCTCTGCCTGCTCTGGATCAGGGCTTGGGCCTGAGCATACTGCTGCGGTCTCTGCTGGTGGAATGCCTGGGCCTGCATCGGCAACGACCTCTGGAACGGGTACTGCAGCTATTGCTGGACTGGTGCTAGTCCTCTAACTGAAGGACTAGAGAAGACTGATGACGAACTTCCCCTGTTCGGGCAGTTCCCAACCCTGTGGTCCGGGGCACCATAAACCAAGCACAAACCCTGTGCTCTGCGACACTCTGATACCACATGCCCTGGCTTCCCGCAGTATGAACATCCCACTGCGGAAGACTGCTTCTGCTTCTGCTGCTGAGGGTGCATCGAGGTGGAATGCTGAACCGACGTCACTGAGGCCACCCGCCTCGGAGCTCCAACGGTCAAAGCTCTAGCCGCTGGTGCTGGTGCTGAAGACTGATTCATCTGACCATGGGATCGCTTCCGACCCCCGGTCCTGTCCACGATCCACTGGAAGGTATACTCATGCCTCCTAGCTGCTCTCAATACTGCATTAAACGTCTGATGCTCAAACTGCTCTACGGCCAAGAGAATCTCCAAGTAAAGCCCCTGCCGGAACCGCTGGGCTCTGTAGAACTCGGTCGCCACCAAGGTAGGAGCAAACCGACTAAGTTTGAAGAAATCGGCCGCATATCCATCGATCGTCCTACCTATCTGCTTCAGATTGGTGAACCTCGTCTGTAGATCGTACCGAGCTACGGCATCAAAATACTTGGTCTGGAACCTCTCCCTGAATACTGTCCATGAAATAGGGGCCACTAATCCATCGGCATGCGCTGCCCACCAGCTGCGGGCAAGATCTAGTAACTGCAGGCGCACCACGGCCACCTTCTCATTCTCTGAAGTCCTAGCTGCTTCTAGAATCACCTCTGTGTTCTGAAGCCAATCATCTGCAGCGATCGCATCTTCACTGCCATCGAAGAAGGGAGGGTTCAAGCGCTTAAAGCTGTTGGCCGTGCTGTTACCCTGATGACCTCCTCTGGTCATGGCATCTGCCACTGCCTGGTGCAAGGCATCTTCTCGACGATCCTGAAAGGCTAATAGTGACCTGATGAGACCCATCAAAGTGCCATCATCAAGATCTGCAGGCTGGACGGGCTGAACTGGTGGCTCTCCTCCAATAGGCACGACTCTGGAGGCCACTCCTGAATGCTGGGCCTGATCTCCTGGTTGCTGCTGGTCCACAGGTGGTGCTCCGATGTCACCCTCATTTCTCGTATTTTCTATATTTTCCTGTATTTCGTATTTATACTCGTATCTGGATTTTGGCATGTATTTTTATTTTTTCAGCTTGTGGAATTTCGGTATTTCTCGTATTTAGGTTTTTGGCTTTGCTCGGTTTTATTGGGTTGGTTCGGTTTGGTTTATGTATTGGAGCACCTTAGATTATGCTACCCCTCATCCCCACAGCAACTCCCCCTCTTTATATCCCCACCTACCACTCTCTCTCTTTATTACCACCACCATTAATTTCCTTCTTCTTCTTCTTCTCCTTCCTCCACAACTCTCCTAACCCTAGGCAAGTGCATCTTGCCACTACATGAGGACCCTCTTTTCTTTGTCCATTTGCTAGTTTAGGACATGGAGATCAACATTAGTTCTTGGGTTTTTATGATTTGGAGTCTCTGTTGATGTAGATCTAAGTTATTGCTATTTTCAAATTTTATATGTTTTGATCCATTTTGGTTGGTTTTTTTTGAGTTCTGATGTTTCCATGAGGAAGAGCTTTCAGTTTCACTCCAGTTGGAGCCTTGGAAATCCGGATTTGGAGTTCGGATGGCCAAGTTATAAACTTTTGAAGTTTTTAGTTTCAGCCATGTGTTCTTGCTGTCTGGAGAAGACTGTGAGCAGTGTACAGAGCTGTTTAACTCACGCACACTGAGCTATGCGCGCTCTTTAGCGCTGCGTATGCAGGCTTGAGTACGCTTCCTGTTGGAAGCGTGTCTCCTTGAGCGTGCGTGACTTTCACGTATGCTGTCTCCTTGAGCGTGCGTGACTTTCACGTATGCTGCCTCCCTTGAGCGTGCGTGACTTTCACGTATGCTGCCTCCCTTGAGCGTGCGTGACTTTCACACACTGCTCCCTGTAGCGTGCGTAACTTTCACGTATGCTGTTTCCTTGAGCGTGCGTGACTTTCACGTATGCTGCCTCCCTTGAGCGTGCGTGACTTTCACGTTTGCTGCCTCCCTTGAGCGTGCATGACTTTCACACACTGCCCCCTGTAGCGTGTGTGACTTTCACGTATGCTGCCTCCCTTGAGCGTGCGTGACTTTCACACACTGCTCCCTATAGCGTGCATGACTTTCACGTAGGCTGCCTCCCTTGAGCGTGCGTGACTTTCACACACTGCTCCCTGTAGCGTGTGTGACTTTCACGTATGCTGCCTTCCTTGAGCGTGTGTGACTTTCACACACTGCTCCCTGTAGCGTGCGTGACTTTTACGTATGCTGCCTCCCTTGAGCGTGCGTGACTTTCACACACTGCTCCCTGTAGCGTGCGTGACTTTCACGTATGCTGCCTTCCTTGAGTGTGCGTGACTTTCACGAACACTGCTCTCAGCGTGCGTGACTTTCACCTACGCTGCTCTCTCAGCGTGCGTGACCTTTTCGTACGCTGCTTCCCCTGACCCCTTTTGTTATGAACTTGATTTTACTTAATATGTTTGGAATGACTATTGCACATGGCGTGGTATGACAAGGAACTAGCATAACACGACAGTGACCCGTAGTGGTGCACTCCTGACATGACCAACCTGACATGATAGTGGCCCGTCGTGGCGTACTCCTGACAAGTACCCTGACATGATTTATCTTGATAACTTGCCTTGACACCGTGGGTGGTTCTTCTTGCTTGCTTGTTAAATCCACTTGTCCTGTCTTACATCATGTATAGGATGGGACTCCTGAGTACCACGGTCAGGAGTACCTACTAAAATGGATTAAGGTTAATAACTAGAATAACACAGTAGTCATGAAGAGATGACACAGCTACAGGCAATCCCGTTACCTGGGTACCCTTGGGATCTGTAGCCTGCCGTCGAGTGGGGCACATTTCCAGCGCACCGTCGAGTGTTGCACCCTCTAAGTCACCTAAGGGTACATTTGTCTCCCGGACAATGTACCTACCTGAATTCAACCCTAATTTTTCGTCCTGGGTAACCTGGATGGTCTGCAGGGCTTGTGGCTGTGGAACAATCTCACCGCATCTTGTTAGTAATTAGGCCTGTGATAATCCTAGTTAGCTAAAGTAGTAAGCCGTAGGATCTGCTTGGCCATAATTGATTGAATGAGGTATAACCAGTCTAGTCATGTCTTGGTCTCATGCAAGATTGCTTCCTGTCTTGATTACTTGCCTTACTTATCTTACCGATAAATAGTGGGAAACCAAGCTCTGTTCAGATGAAGGGTTACAACCCCGGTCCTTGTTTGGTTTACGGGTTGTAACCTGGCTATCTGAATAGTTCCATGGTTATTTCGTCGTATATCACCCTGCCATGTTTTCATAAATTTTAGTTTTAATATTATATCTTCTTGTGTTAATGCTGGCTTTTGTTCTTATTTCGTGGCCCCCTTGTGGCACTTGCTCTTTCTGGGGTTGACCCAGCTGGTTTTGTGTGGCCAGATTTCGGAGCAGCTCCCGAGGATCTACCAAGCTTCTAGCCCAATGGTGACAACTAGACGGAACCCGGGCCAAGAATGGGTTTTCCTTTTTGTTTTGCCCACTTTATTGTAAAAATTATTCTTTTGAGGCGTTTAGCCGACAAGCACCTGTTAGCTCGATGCACTTTTACTTACTGTCTGCCTACGGGCTGTAAACATGATTAACAAATCCTAGGGTTGATCATGTATGACTTAACTCTTGCTAGTCCTAGCATTTTGTATGACTAGCTTCATGATCAGCTGATATGTAATATTTGGGACGCCTTTTATTGTATATTTGGTGGTCAAACATCTTGTAATTATATTACTTGCTTGAGATTGAGACAATAGGCTTGACCCTAAGAGACCGTTGGCTTGTAGTAAACTCTCATATTTCTAGACAGCCGTGACCGTATATCGGGGTGGTTTCCATTTCAATATACGTAGCTGGCTGTGTCTACCCCCGCTCTCCAGTATTCTGGTTCTGGGGCGTGACATCCGACTTGCTGATCGGCAGGTCCAGGAACAATGCCGCTGAAGAAGACGACATAGGGAATGTTTCACTTAACAAAATTCCTAAAAATTGGCTTTTAAAAATAAAACGAGAAAGAGTACAAAAAAGTACAAATTGTTCTGCAAAGTATTGCTATAGAAGTCTGATCTGAGAGCGATCACTTTGTTCCTTGGACCATACGATGATGATGAAGATCACTTCTAGAAGATGAACAGCTGGAAGAACTAAGTCACCAGACAGGTATCGACACACTTGGGCACTGATGGCGAGGTCGAATGCTTTCCTGCTTTGCTTCACTCTGTTCTGGAAGAAATATTGAGGAAGAATGCTCTGGAAAATCAAAGTCTCTGGGCTCTGATCTCTGTATTCTCTCCTGTCTATGTCTCCGTGTCTTTCATATAAAAAAAATAAGTCTATTTATAGACTTGGCTTTTGTGCGTAAAACTCAGCAAAGTCCTGTCTTTACGCTAGTAACTGCCACCCATGACTGAAGTCATCCTCTACGCACGTTGACACGTATCCCATTATTTCAATAAGAATAGGATGCACGTACACACGTTCTTCAAGATGTGTGGCATGACAGCCACGTAGGCAAACCACGTTCCAAAGTAGTCAGGAAGGATAGGGCGTAAAAACAACCCAAATATACTCTGAGCGTAAAGTAGTAGACTAGGCGTAAAATAGCCCTAAAATGGACTTCTCGCGTAAAGTGGTTGATAAAACAACCTTGAGCGTAAAAAGTAGCCCAAATAAACTTTATGTACACGTCAACTTTGAGCGTAAAAAGCTCATATAGTATTCATGTGTAAAAAAAGCCATCTTGTGAGCGTAAAATAGCTCAGTCTACATACTAAACGACAATATTGGTTTCTGTGTAAAGCAAATTCCTTCGAATTCTGTGTTATACGCTGTCAGTAGATCTTTATGTCAGACCCATTATGACTTTACATTAAATGCATGATTTGACAACCTGTCTCTGGCGTAAAATAGTTGGCCTGTCCCTGGCATAAAGTAGCTAACCCGTCCCTGGCATAAAGTAGTTGGCGTAAAACAGCTCATTTGAGTGTAAAGCTCTATCTCTTTGACTCAGTCTATGAAGTATTTTTTTACGCTCCTACAAGACCCCCTTCAAAGTTTTCAAAATTTGAAAAGACTTCAAAAATTTCGAAATACTTTGAACATGAAAAGTCAAGAAATGGTGCCGGTCAATACTCATTCGTCATAATGAATTTCTTCTCGAAACATTCGAACGCCTCTTCATCTCCCCGAGTTGCATTGATAATGTTCAGTTTCCCATAGGGAATACGAAGGGTTGATTGATTGTATATATATAAGAAGAAGTTTTTCATTCTCACTTCTCATCCTTATACTGTCATGGCACCGAAGAAAGAGATAGAGACTGACAAGGAAAAGGCTCAAGGCTCAAGGCTTGATATAGAGACGGAGATCGAGCGAGCACTTAACTTCATGGAGTGCTTCGGACTGACTCCAGCGATCTTCAATCGTATAAATGGTGGTCCCTCAACTGCCTACGAAGGATCTGGTGATGCAGAAGCATTCCTCAATCTGATGCGTCGTTCAGGGATCCACAATGTGCACGAGTTAGGCGCCTCCCTTCGTCAGCCCAACGAAGGAGAGAAGAAGAAAAAAATAATATTTTATGTAGGAGTGTCATCTATATATTGTGACACTTCAACTTATCTGTAGGGGCCTACTCTTTTTTTATAAAAAATAAAATCTTAGTGTTGTTTTCATCTTTATTCGTGTAGTGCATTGATATATAGGATCATTCTACACCTCTTTTGACTATTTCTATGGTTGCTTATTCCCAAGAGAAACAAAACAACACGTGGCAACTGTCCTGTGGTCACGAGTGCCTCTTATTAGGATCTTTCCCGAAATAGACTCACGCCAACTGTTTCTTCGACCCTTTATAAATAGCTGAGTTAAAGAATGTTTATACATTCTCATTCTCATTCTTTTTCTCCGAAGATAACTTTTTGCAAGATTTCATTCTCCAACAAGAGATTGATAATGGCGATGCTTTACGATGTCATTCCTCTGTACGCCAGGTCACCAGACGTTGATTCAACAACTCTTAGGACCGAACCATCTGATTTTGATGGTAAGTTTGATTTACAAATGCCTATCCTTGATAGATAAGGCGCGCCTACTGAAAACGAGCACAAATCCTTGATAAATAAGGAGTGCGAGAAACACGGGCACAAAGCCTTGTTAAATAAGGTGCACATGAAACACGGGCGCAAATCCTTGTTGAATAAGGTGCGCATGAAACACGAGCGCAAATCCTTATTAAATAAGGTGCGCATGAAATACGAGCGCAAATCCTTATTAAATAAGGTGCACGAGCATCAGTCTTTAATTGGCCAGTATGCGGCTGATGATACTTCTGTTGAAAATTTTTCTCTGCTGTTTTCTGCAGAAGCTTGGCTGAAAAACTTTTCCAGAACCAACATTGGCGACTTGGATGCTGTGGGGAGCATTTTTCTGACATCAACATCAAGGAGCTCATGCGCTTTTGACGTGCAAACCAGACAACTCAGAACTCTTCGTGGGATAGAAGGGTCTTCCTCAGATGGTAGGAAGAGCCTTTATACACGGAAAGTTAGATGGTGGAGTCAACTCTATCCCAAGAAATTGGGTAGTAGAGTTTCTTTCACGAAAAAACTAGGAATCGTATCCCAATGCTGGATACATTCCTATTTCTTCTGAAGGGCCGCCATTTCTCCACCAGTTGTATTGGCAGCAACACGTCTTCGGGCTGCCAAACTCTGGGGTTCTCCTCTCGTCTGAGAGAGAATACCAGAGTCAATTCCTACTGCACTTGTTGCCATTGAGGCTCAGACAGCAAGGAACTGCCACCAACAACAAATTCGACGAAGAAGATCTAAAGAAGTAATAGATCTCCATTAGGTCATCGTTGTCGTATAGAATAAAAATCCAAGATGTAATAGATTTCCATTATGATTTGTAAGAAAGTCTAAGAAATGTAATAGACTTTTATGATGATAAAGTGAGAATGGAAATGACAAGTCTTCTATACTCAATGATTTGTATTTATCCAGAGGTAATATAAACATAATAGATCTCGTCTTCTGTTTAGAGCATACAATACTATCAGAGGTAATATGGACATGATAGATCATAACAACTCAAAGAAAACTATATTAATATCTATTCAGAGGCCAAATGGACATGATAGATAGAAAATACAAGCAGATTTAATATTTATTCAGAGATTATAAGAATGTGATAAATAATAAATCCAACTTTTTATACCAACTGGTAAGATAAAAGATTAAAATTTCTCTCCGAAGAGACAAGCAATCAGCTTAACCAAACATTGGTAGCTGGGGAATAAGAAGACAGATGAAAGAACGAATGAACCAACGTATCTTTCGGGAAAAGAAAAGGTCAATTAACTCCATAATTAAATGGATGAATCTAATGTAATGAATGGACAGGTCTTTTCGGGAATGAAAAGTTGTTTTCAATTTCAAAGACCAGTTCATTAATAGCTTTCCCCTATAAATAGATGAGAACTCTTTGTAAAGTTTCATTCTTGTTTCCACTCCTCTATTGAAAATGTCTTCTAAGGACGTGCAGCAAAAGAATGAAGTCTCCATGAAGGTTGAAGACGTCGTCGAGACGCGTCCCGTTGAGCCAATTGTGTCAGGCCCAACCGAAATAGGCGAAAGCTCTTCTACGCCCAAGCCAGAACAAGACATCCTCGCTTTCTTAGTAGAGTCAGGGAAAACTTCTGAAGAAGAGGCGCTGAAGATGGCTGCCTGCAAGTTTTTCGTGAACTCTTGCAATGATGTCTTCGATGCATTGGTCGACTATGTATTTAATAAGGAAGGCAGTGGTCCTCGTCCTTAATCCTTTGTTCTAAAAAAAATAATAATAAAAGAGATTTTATTTTCATTCTGTCTCTCTTCTTTTTTTTATACATAGTACTTTTTAAGAAATTTGCCAATGATCGGAATCATGAGTAGATCTCCATTAGGCTTGGATAACCGATAGGCGCCATTGGAAAACACGGTCTCGATTACATAAGGGCCTTCCCATTTTGCTTGTAATTTCCCTTTGCTTTTGTGAGTCATCACCATCGGTCTTCGAACAGCTAATACCAGCTCGCCAACCTTGAATACCCTCTCTTTAACTTTACGATTGAAAGTTCGAGATATACGGGCTTGATATAGCTCAATATGCTGTTGTGCTTGAAGACGCTTCTCGTCCAACCCTTCAAGTTTTTGGAGTCTTAAGCGATCATTATTCTCTATAGTTAGCTCATTAGCAATGGCTATTCGAAGAGATGGAATCTGGATTTCCAATGGAATGACAGCCTCACATCCATAAACCAGTAAAAATAGTGTAAAACCAGTAGGAGTTCGGACTGTTGTTCGATAAGCCCATAAACATTCTCCAAGTTTCTCATTCCAATCACGTTTATTGGAAGAGACAAACTTTTTGAGAAGTTTGATGATCGTCTTATTGAAAGCCTCGGCTAAACTATTAGCAGCTGGATTATAAGCCGTAGAAGCCAGATTTTGAATTCGATTCTTATCACAGAACCGATAAAATGCCTGACTGGCAAATTATGGTCCATTGTCATGAATTATCCGTCGAGGAATCCTAAAGCGATAAATGATATGGTGTTTAATGAAGCTAATCGCATTAGATGTTTTCACTTCAGTAAGGGGAACTGCTTCTGCCCACTTAGAAAAGTAATCGGTTATAGCCAATATAAACCGATGTCCTTTAACAGAAGGAGGGTTAATCGGACCAATGATATCCATACCCCAAGCTTCGAAGGGCCAAGAAGCTGCTGTAGGATGTTGGAATTCAGACGGTTGATGAATAAAATCAGCATGAATCTGACATGCTTTACACCTTCTGGCATAGTCTACAGCATCTACTATCATAGAAGGCGAATAATACCCCATTCTTCGAATGCGGTCTTGTAATTTCGGACCTGGTTGATGAGCACCACAAACACCATCATGAGCTTCTCGGAGTGTTTGTTTGGCTTCACTTTCTGAGAGACAACGCAGCAAGAGTCCATCATATGAACGACGATATAACATATGTAAAGATGAATCATAATAGAATCGAAATGATCGTCTCTTAATTGATGCAGCTTCTTTTGGATCTTCAGGTAAAATCCCAAGAACCGTATAATCAATGAATGGACTTCTCCAATCCCTCTGTTGGGAACTTGACTCTGTAGTATAACTCTGTTCAATATACATATTATTCTTGACACAGAATAAGTCTCGGTCCAACAAAGTAATTGTATTTTGTCTTCGAATTGGAACAGCCAAATCTGCAGCTAAGCTAGCAAGAGCATCAGCTTCCACATTCTGAGAACGTGGTACGAATTCGATGAAGAATCCTTTGAATGAAAGGATCAACTCGATTACCACTTGATGATAAGGGATGAGATCAGGATTTCTGACTTCATAAGTCCCTCTAACTTGATTAACAATCAGTTGAGAATCTCCATAAGCTTCTAGGAACTCAATATCCAATTATTTTGCTACTTGGAGACCATTCAGCAAAGCATTATATTCTGCTACATTGTTAGAGCATGGCTCATTGAGAGAATAGGCACGATATATGACCATTTTATCTGGAGAAACCAAGACGATTCCTACCCCAGAGACAATATTACCTTAAGGGGGCGTTTGGTATACGGAATACTATATAGCCGAGAATTCTATATTCCCGGAAATCAAATTCCAAGGAATTAAATTTCCTGGAAAATTACATTCCCATGTTTGTTGACAATATAAATATTCCCGGGAAAAAAATTAAAAATAATAATAACGAAAAAAATGAACAAATATAAAAAAAAATCGGTAAAACGACAAAAAATAGGTAAAAACGAAAAAAAAATGGTAAAAACGACAAAATAACAAAAAAACGACAAAAACGATAAAAAACGACAAAACGATGAAAAACGACAAAAATCGGTTAAAACGACAAAAAAAGACCAAAAAAAAAAAACGACAAAAAATGTATAAACGACAAAAAATAACAAAAAAGGGTAAAAACGACAAAAATAACCAAAACACGACAAAAACGACATAAATCGATAAAATCGACAAAAACCAAAATGCGGCAAAAACGACAAAGAACAACAAAAAATCGGTTAAAACGACAAAAAATGACAAAAAAAAAAAAAAATCGGTTAAAAACAAAAAAAATTCGGTTAAAATAATAATAAATCGGTTAAAACGACAAAAAATAACCAAAAAGCGACAAAAAACGAAAAATAATCGATAAAAATGACAAAAAGGACAAAAATCGTTAAAACGACAAAAAATGACAAAAAAATCGGTGAAAAACGACAAAAAAAAGGTTTAAAACAACAAAAAATCGGTTAAAACGACAAAAAATAACCAAAAAGCGACAAAAAACGAAAAATAATTGATAAAAATGACAAAAAAGGACAAAAATCGATTAAAACGACAAAAAATCGGTTAAAACGACAAAACATGACAAAAAATCGGTTAAAAACGACAAAAAAAAAGGTTTAAAAACAACAAAAAAATCGGTTAAAACGACAAAAAATACCAAAAAGCGACAAAAAACCGAAAAATAATCGATAAAAATGACAAAAAAGGACAAAAAACGCCATAAAATCAGTAAAAATGACCAAAAACGACTAAAAATGACTAAAAATCGGTAAAAACAACAAAAAAGTTAAAAACTGACAAAAAAATCGCTTTAAAACGACAAAAGTTGACAAAAAAAACGACAAAAGGACAAAAATTGGGTAAAAAACGACAACAAATAATCAAAAAGTGACAAAAAAGACAAAAAAATGGGTAAAAACCGACAAAAAATCGCTTAAAACGACAAAAAATTGGTAAAAACGACAAAAAACGATAAAAACGACAAAATAATCAAAAAGTGACAAAAAAGACAAAAATTGGGTAAAAACGACAAAAAAATCGCTTAGAATGACAAAAAATTGGTAAAAACGACAAAAAATGACAAAAAAGCGATAAAAACGACAAAAAAAAGAAAAAAAAACGTTCAAAACAATCAAAATTGATCAAAAAAGAAGAAAAAAATTTAGACAATTTTTTTTCCCGGGCAAAAAAAAAAATACCCACCTATTCTCAAGGGATAGAATTCCATGTTTTGTGGGTAACTATTTACCCGGGTATTTATAATTCCCGGGAATAAATTTTTATAAGCGAAACAAACGTGGTAATAGATTCCCCATCTTAAATTTTCCCGGGAATAAAAAAAAATACCGCGTACCAAACGGCCCCTTAGGTCCAACCCGTGATGCTCCATCAAATATAATTGCCAGATGTCATCCTTCAAAGTCATGTTGCAATTCGCGACTTCATCTGGAATGTCCTCATATAACTTTGATGTTTCAGGTATAGGGTGAGCAGCTAAGAAATCAGCTAATGCTTGACCCTTCACTGATTTTTGAGGTACATAAACCATGTCATAAGGAGTGAGCAACATCGTCCAGGTAGCTAACCTTGAGTTAAGAATGCTCGGTTTTCTCATCAATACCCGAATGGGATTTATTCTGGAGATGACATGAATAGTCTGTCCTGTTACATAATGTCTTGTCTTTTGGACAGCAAAAACCAAGGCCAGACATTCCTTTTCTACAGGAGTATACCTGTGTTCAGCTCCGATCATCATTCGGCTAAGATAATAAATTGCTTGTTCATGCCCCATATCACTTTTTTGTGCAAGAAGAGCACCAAGTGAATGATCCAAGGCTCGAACATATAGCAAAAAATGGTCTTCCTACCACTGGAAGTACCAGAACAGGTGGATTTGTAAGGTATTTCTTGATGTCATTGAAGGCTTTCTGACATGCTTCATCCCAAACAAATGATACACCCTTGTTTAATAGACGGAAGAAAGGTTGACATCTCCCAGAGAGATTAGATATAAATCTCCTGATATAAGCAATGCGACCCTGAAAGCCACGGAGTTCTTTCAGATTACGAGGAGGACGCATTTGAAGAATTGCTTTAACCTTATCAGGATCAACATGGATACCCTGAGAAGTAATAACAAATCCTAAAAACTTGCCACTGGAAACCCCTAAGAAAGACTTAGTAGGGTTCATTTTCAATTGATGTTGACGCATCAATTCAAATACTGTCTTCAAGTCTTGAATGTGATCATCCTTTGATCGACTCTTAACAGCAATGTCATCTACGTAACATTCAACTGTCTTCCGTAGATGTTCTCGAAAGATGTTGCTCATAGCCCGTTGATACGTGGCACCGGCGTTTTTAAGACCAACGCATAACCGTATAGCAGTAAACCCCAAGGGGTATACGAAAAGCAGTATGCTTCTCATCTTTTGGATGCATCTTAATCTGATTGTATCCTGAGAATCCGTCCATGAAAGACATGCGTTCAAAACCGCATGTATTGTCTATCATGACATCGGTAATCGGAAGTGGAAATTCATCCTTTGGACAAGCTGCATTAAGATCTCGAAAATCTATGCAAACTCGGACTTTTTTGTTCTTCTTTATAACAGGTACAATGTTAGCAACCCAGTCTGGGTGTTGTTCTTCACGAATAAAGCCACATGTGATCAGCTTTTTGACTTCCGCCTCAATTGTATCCATTATATCTGGTCGAAAATGCCGTTGCTGTTGTTTTACAGGCTTGACATTAGGAAGAATATTGAGTTTATGAGTAGCAACTTTAGGATCTAGACCGACATATCCTCATAACTCCATGCAAAGATATCAATATATTCTTTGATCAGTTTTATCACTCTTCCTTTTCATCTTCAGAAAGGTTTTTACTGATGAATATTGGTTTGGACGTAGTTCCATCTCCAACATCAATCTGGACAATCTCATCCTCTGTAGGTGGTTGTCGTTGTTCAAAACTAAGTTCCCATTGAGTGTCCATCTGTTGAGCCCAAGGATCATTCTCAAATGGTTCAGATTCACCATCAGTTTGAACCATGTTGACTGAGAATATTTGCTCAGATTCATCATAATAACCTCCTCTAACATATGAGGAGTGAGACGTATCAGATTCGATGAATTAGATTTCTTCCGAATCTGATGATTGTGAAGAGCTAGAAGAGAATTCTTCTTGTATATCGTCATTAAACATGTGGGACGGATCATATCCCAACCCATGATGAGTTTTCTGGTAAAACGGATCACCATATAATGGTAATCGTCTAGCCTTGCCTTGATTGAGACCTTGCATAGTCTTCAAATCATATCCCATATTCTAGATAATTTTGAGAGATTGTTGACTATATTTGTCAATTCAGATTTTTCCTTTATCTTTCTCTCAGATCATCTGTCTGAGCAACAGGAATATTTCTAGCCAGGCCAAACACAATTTGGTGCTTATTTATCTTATCAGACGGAATTACGAAATAAGATTCTTCGTGACATCTATAAGTTACACAAGCTTGCGATAAAGTGACTACAGGAAGAATAGGGAGAAGATGTTAGGAACCTTTGAGCATAAGGTCCAACATCGACATGAGAAGGAAAGGCATTTTCCTTATGGTCAGTGTATAAGGTTTCCTCTGTATCTATGTCGTCTTTATACTGATGACTTTGATCATCAGAAGATAAGTCATTCTTTCAACAAGTTTTGACAGCCATATACTCAAAAGAAAATCTTCATTGATATTAGAAAGTACAGAACGATCAATATTTACATTATTTACAATTTGACTGCTACGCTTCGGATTAATCACTAATGGACCATAATCCATCTTCTGCGTAGACTTGCCAAGATTGATGATCAATGGTGGTTCTGGATCATTCGTACAAGAAGTACGCCCTTTGACCTTGATAATAAAAGGTTGAACTTGGCTCTTAGCAGGAACATTCACTGATTCTTCAGATGAAGCTTGAGTTTTTTCTTTGACCTTGATCATCAGAGGTTGATTGTTGACAGGTTGGGATTGGATTCGCCCTTTGACTTTGATCTTCAAAGGTTGCTCTTCTGGCGGATCTTCATTAATAGACTGATCTTCGGCAGATGATCGATCTTCAGCTATGTCTGATATCTCTTTCACATGCTCTTGTTTGTAGAGCATTGAATCAGAAAAATAGGCTTCGACACCCTTGAAAGGATTGATATCAGCAAACTCATCCTTCACAACCCCTTGGGAATCCACGTACTTGAAGCATTGGTGGAGAGTTTAAGGCACGATGTTATGCTCATGTATCCACGGTCTTCCAAGAAGGATGTTGTAGGATACGTCTGAATTAATAACATAGAATGTTGCCATAGTTCGAAGATCACCAATCTGAATCTTCAGACGAATCTTCCCTAGTGGTTTACTCTTTCCAGAGTTGAAACCAACTATTGTGGTACTAGTGTAAGTCAAGTCACTAGTAGGAATCCTCAACGGTCTTAGCATACTTTGAAGAATTATGCTAATGGAAGACCCAGGATCAATGTAAATCCTGTCAACTTCAGTGGATTCAATATACCAAGTGTAGCATAAAGACCTGTCATGCTTGTTATGCTTCAACACATATCTTCTTGTGTGAAGGTAATATTAGGAATTACCTCCATCACACTATGATAT
>JANAVB010003244.1:2500-44331 GCA_029216955.1 Iris pallida
TGAAGAATCATACTCCAAAGCCATATATAGGGAAGAATTGGAGGATAATAGACATTGAGAGCCAACCAAACATTCCCACTCAATTTCATTCTTTCTTTCTCTTCAAGTTTGGTCAGATGTGACTTTTAGTTTGCATTCCGTGTTTTTACACTCCTTTGCTCGGCCAAAATTTATACTGCAAGACAAATTTCACATGAAGAACTTTGCATAAAATGGAAGCATGTTCTTATAGAATGGGCAACACTTAGAAATACGAAATGAACAAAAGCCAAACTGCTCATTTCCAAAAGTTCTAGCAAGTTGAGAATTCTACTAACATGGCCAAGATTACAGTTTGAAAGGTATTTAATTTAAACTATTTAATCAATTCAAGGCTGCACAGCCGAATCCAAAGTACAAAAATATATATATGCTGATTCGTTAGATGTCAATCAATATATCTTCATAATTTAAAGAATTCTTGCCTGGAGCACAACCGAATTGATAACGTCCGCATATCTCACAGCCAAATTAAGCGACATACACCGTGCAGGCGCCATGGCGTAACACCTAATCCTCTTCCTTTCCTCGATCCCCAACCTCTCCTTATTCTGCACCACCAATATGGCCAGCATTGCCGCAACGCCGGACCCGAGCGAATGTCCAGCAAACGTAAGAGTATAATTTGGATACTTCTCCAACAAATCCTTCAAAACATCACATTCTGCATCCAGAATCACCCCTGCGGCCTTAAGGAGACCGTTATGCACATATCCACCGTCGAACTTCCTCTTCCCCAGCCGGTTGTCCAACAGCAACGCATAGTCCGTCTCCTTCGCGAGGTTGAGCCCCCTTATCGCGAGCACGACATCATTGTGGTCGTGGTCCAGGTATATCAAGTATGGAGGGGGGGCGGGGCGGGTGTGTCGTCATAGGTCCTGCGAGTAACGACCCACTGCGGGTTCATGCGGTACCCGCCAGGCGGGGCCCACAGCGGGTTGGCGAGGTCATCCTCGTAGACTGCGAGGATGTAGCGGCAGAGGCGGGGGACGGGCTCGAACTCGACGGGGGAGGCAAGGCCCCACGTCTCGCTGTCGTGGCCTGCGCTGTGGAGGCAGCGCTGCCAGGCCCAGCGAGCGCAGGCGAGGCAGTAGACGCACTCGAGGATGGGGGCAGCAGGCCAGTGACATCCGAAAGGTGCGGGACTACCGCTGGGGCATTTCATCAAACACTAGGTGGGCATGGAAAATAACCCTTTTCGCAAATTACCTTCTCCCAAAATTCTTCCAAAAAAATTCTCAAAAGAATTATGATAAAGGCGAGAGATTTAGAATGATGGGTTGCGGACCAGATTGCAAGAACTCAAGTGCCCATCACTAAAGAACAGAACTTTTTTCTTTCAGCAAATCAATTCTTTGAGAATTCTTCCAAATTCCCAAAGAATTTTTGCGAAGGTAGGATTTTGAATAATGGGTTGTGGGCTAGATTGGAAGAACTCAACTGCACATCACTAAAGATTGTATTTTTTAGTACAATAGAATTCTCAAAGAAGTTGGAACCAAATGCCAACAACCAAAAAAAAAAACAACTGAATTCTCTCAGAATTTGGGAAGAATTCTCAAGAAATGTCGGCAAAGGTGAGATTTTGAATGTTGGGTTTGTGGATTGGATGGGAAGAACACAACTATTAGGAATAAATAAAGATGGGGTTTTTTGAGTGGAGAAGAATTGCTGATTGCTATAGAATTACTTTGTTCAAAGTTCAAACAAACAGAAGGGAATTATAAAGAGAGATTTTTTATTTTATTTTGCTGATGAAAAGAAAAGGGGGTTTTGTTTGCAAATAGTGGGGAATGATTGGAGAACGGAAAAGTGCAGAAAGCTGCCAACTTGGCAAGTAATTTATTGTTGAGGCCAAGTAAAACGTTTTATGCTTGTCCCCTAACTCTACCATATTTCGATGTAAGTCCCCAAGTCTTGAGAAAATGATTTATAGCTCTTTCTATAATTTTATTCTCCATCAACCAGAATTTAATTTTGCTCCTACAAATTAAATTTTAACCAAAGAACAAAATATCCGTCCCACCTGTTTCTCTCAGGCCCTGTTTGGTAAAGATGAAGTGGGCCTGGATTCCTAAGTTCGGGTGAAGTGGGAAAGGAAATTTAAGTCCGGGTGTTGGTTGGTGGGGAAAGAGGGGAAGGGAACTGGCAGAAGTGACTGCTGCCAGTTCCTGTCGCGGGATTTTGGTTGGATTTTTGGGCTGCTCCACATCCGGAGTTGGCAGCCGGATGTGGGTGGGAGTTTGTTTTTTTTTTTAATTAATTTTTTTCACTTTTCTTTCAAAAAAAATCTTAATTAGTTGTAGATTTTTTTTTTTTTTGCTAACAACCACACTAATTTCTTGCTGATTAATATAATTAATTTAATTAATAGTTTTTTCTTAGTAATTTTAATATTTTTGCTAACAGCCGCATTATAATAATTTTTAATAGTAGTATAATTAATGCAATTAATAGTTTTTTTTTCTTAGTAATTTTAATATTTTTTGCTAACAGCCGCATTAATGTAATTAATAGTTTTTTTCTTAGTAATTTTAATTTTTAATAGTAGTATAATTAATGTAATTAATAGTTTTTGCTAACAGCCGCATTATAATAATTTTTAATAGTAGTATAATTAATGTAATTAATAGTTTTTTTTGCTAACAGGCGCACTATTTTTTTTGCTAACAGCTGCACTAAATTTTTTTAAAATGGAAAGAATAGTTAGATAATTAATATAATCAATGTAATTAAAGTTTATTTAATTTTGAGTCGATAAATTTTGAGTTGATAAATTTTGAGTTAATTTTTCACTTTCCACTTTCCTATTCCAACCAAACACATTTGTCCCCTACTAGGAGGACAAGGAAGTATATGGATTCCAATCCATCTTCCATCTTTGTAAGTCCAAATCCAAAAAAATTCACACTTACGGTTTACCAAACAGGCCCTTCTCCTCGTTCCTTTTTTAGCTCTCTAAACTATTTATTACGGGTCATGTTCAATGCCATGCACATACCAAATATATATATATATATATATATATATATATATATATATATATATATATATATATATATATATATATATATTAAAAAATTAGATAAAAATTTAAATTATATAAATATTTTAAATATGATTTGAATATATGTTATTTAAAACTTGTTATAGATATATTTATAGGACTCTGAATATATGTTTAGATAATATCATATAATTAGCTTAAATATGATTTGAATATTGAATATATTTTGATTTGAATTTGTTATAGATATGTTTATAGAATTTTGGATATATGTTCATAAAGTTAGAAGGATTCTAGAATTTAATTTTTTTCCTTATGAAATATACGTACGGTGGTAGTTAGGAGGATTCTAGATTATTCATATAAAGTATTTTAGATTTTTTTTTAAAAAAAATTAAGTGAGGATATAAATATTTGAGTTTTTTTTAAAACCTCTTTATAATAGTAAAAATGAGACAAAGTTGGGAATTATTGGAATGGTTGATGAAGAACATAGGAGGAGAACATGGACGATTTAGTTAACCGGTAACGGTGGAAGAACATTACAATGTAGTTCATCATGAAGTTGATTCATTCAATAATTAAAAAAAAATACATTATTGATTGGATGTGTATGAATGAAAAATGGTTATATCATACAATATGAAAATCAAAGCTAAACACTTCATTTTATCCATTTTGTGCTAATTTTTTTTATGTCTATAAGATGAAATCTTAGACCATACCAATCAAATTACTTATTTCATTTTACGTAAATAAAATATAGTCAAATTGACAAGATCAACATAAATAAAAAAAATATTCTTATACTATCTGACAAAAAAAAAAACTTGAATTAGAAAATTCTAACAAAATAAGACCAAGGAGATCTTGTATCAGATCTATGAAAACAAAAAAAAAATTGAAGAAGATTATCCGAGATCAAACATTAAAAAGGGTACAAACAAAAAATATAAGGAGTGATTGGTGATGAATTCTGATGGCAAGAAGGAGCAAGCAAAACGGATAAATATTATTGTTGAGATTTACGAAAATTAGTACAAGTCTAAAAGATTGTCCACGAAAGTGGTGAAAACCAATAAACAAACTTGCTAAGGATGTGTCCCGAGTGCCTTCCAACAAGAATGGTGTAGAAGATGAGACTTACTAAGGACAAGCACCGAGTACTTTCCTAACGAGATTAAGCAATATGCATTGAGTGTGATACATTGTTATTATTAGAGCAAAATTCCTCAACTGCGGTATAGCACTGCAAAAAGATAGTAGCCACATCATTGTTGGGACGATGAAGATTATCGTTGCTCGTAGTGAGATTCAATCCTTTCAATCGATCCGCTTCCAGGAACTAGCAAGTTCGGAAGAACTTCTAAAACACTCAAAATTTTCACCTCCATGACTTCGAACAGAGCATGAGCACAGCCATATGTGGCTGTCGCTACTGTTGTTGCTGCTACATTTTAGTTCTCTCTCTCTCTCTCTCTCTCTCTCTCTCTCTCTCTCTCTCTCTCTCTTGTGTCCTGCACTGAGTGCAAAACACAAGAACTCGATACAGAGGAGGCAACCACCTATCAGCTATAGCCGTCAACTACCAACGTAGACGAAAAACTATGGAGTCAATTTGCATAATGTGGCTTAACCAACACTTAACTCCCTATAAATATGGTAGTTAGAAACTGAACCGCCCTAGCAACAAAATTGCAACAACGGAGAAACTGTCATACGGAACTGCATAACCTTGTATGCCCGTGAACCACGAAATTGCGGTACTTGTGCTTTCACGCTCCCATGGATGCGTATATTTGAAGTACAAAGTGTGTTATCAAAGTACATATGTTCTTCGCTCACGTCCGAGTCGCTTTGGGGCCTAAAGAGAATTATTCTTGAAATTGGTGACAAAAATTAATGATTCTTATGAAATTTGAACATTACCCACTAGAAAAAAATATCCACCCAACAAGCACTTGAGCTGACTCATTCCACATGGACAAGTTAATGCAACCGAATATCCGTAGTTTCATGAAATATTCTAACTCCTATAGTCCTGTGGTTAGTGATCGGAAACCCGTACAAATAATAGATTTAGGGAACTTGTTTTTAAATAGTATAGATATAAGGGTTTAATTAGATAAATCCAAACAAAAAACGTTTTTGCTGCAAGGAAATTTGGAGTACACATGAGGGGAATCTGGGGACAGAATAAAAGCATTATACTTTGTCTTCGTCATCGATTACCTCAAGCCTTTTCTAGTTAGCTAAGGGCCCTCCAATTTTTTTATATTTGCATTAAGTTCGGATGGAGGTAAGAACTTGTAATATTTGTCACAGGCAATCTGTTGTTGTAAATAATGTTGCAAATTCAATATTTGTTTGGATGCAAGCGTGAGTGGGTGGTATTAGCTTTGGATGCTTCTGCTTATTTTTCTGAAAAGCTACTATTTGCTTTCAAAAATTACAAAGGGTCTATCTATATCAATATATCCTGCAAACTAACAGTCTACCTAGAGCTCAAATTTCACTATATTTATTAATACATGTCCATATTGATTATTTCGGTAATTTTTGCAGAATCTTTGGTATCAGATATTTAGAAGAAAAAGTCTACTTTGACCGTCTGTGGAACTGGCCCGTGCTGGCCCGCGTCCGATGACGGCCGGTTATTGGCTTCCTCCGCTAACGCGGACCCGCCCTGGGCCGGGGGGTCACTGCCGACGCGCCGCGTGACCGGCCGGCCCTGAGGCCAGCTCCCGTGGCGGTCAAAATAGCAGGGTTGTATTTAGAATGTTCCTAAGGAGGTTTGCAATGATATTTTTATGGGGGTGAAAATTGAGAATAATTGGACGAAAGTGGCAAAATGTTTCTATACTTCTATGGAAGGATCTAGTATTCAAATTATATACGCAAAGCTTGAAAGCACTAGAATATGAATAGACAGCGAAAGAGAGGCAACTACAAGTCATAACTAACAAAAGAAAATAATCACACTCTTGAATAGTGAGAGAGAGAGAGAGACCCATTTCTTCACTACCATACCAACCAGAAAACATGTCCACTCAACTAATCTTCTGATTTCTGCAGCTAACATTCCTCAACAAACTTTCTCCAGTGGTGTAGTCAGTGCTGGATCTCTCTCTGTCAGACTCAGGGATTTATTCATCACAGCAGCAGCAGGGACTTCTTCAAGAAGCAATGCTGACTTAATCAACAATAGAGCACAAAATTGCCACACCACAATGAGTACATTTCCGCAATGAGTATTTTCTCGTCCAAAGCCTTCAGAACCTATTTTGCAACAGTTGGGTTCCTTTCTTTCCGAGACGAACAAATCAATAAACACAATTTCTCGTCCACAAATACTATTATCTCAACCAAAATAATCAGGACAGTGGATCGTAGAAGATGGTGGAATCTTCCAGAAGATTCAAAAAATTTTTAGAGGATATGAGAATCTTCCAGAAGATTCAAGACCTTTATAGATATCTCATGATGCTTCTGAATATACTCAACAACAGAAAAATCAAAACTCTAGGAAGACATTATCTCACACGAGCTTTTATGTTAAAACGATTGGAAGTAGCAGTAGACTTCAGCTTTAGTTTGACATTGCAATTGAGGTTTCAGCCCGAAAAGGAAGTGGGATACAAGCAAAATCCTTATGCACAAGCTCGAGTCTCACGAGACCAAAAAATGATCTTTGAACGCTCAAATAATAATGGCGACATGCAGGGTTTCCACGACTATGATTAGAGAATTCAGACTAATCACCTTTTTTTGGGGTGTTCTTTTCTCCGGCTTGACAAATCTCAAGAAAGATTTGAACCTGCATCTTCCGTGCTGGGACTCCTGTTGCTACCACTAGGCCACAACCCACAGACAATTCGGACCGATCACCTGATTTAACAATGGCGACATCTAGGGGTCACACACTAGACCAAGAAATGCCCTCTCAAGTCAGTCCGAACGCTCAAACGAAGCATGTTCTGTATCAAGCAGCACACTTCTCCAATGACAAGGTGCAAAGGGTTCCCCAAAATAGGAGTTAACATACATGATCCGTGGGCCTGTTTGGTAACCGGATTTTACTATTTGGATTTGGATTTGGAAATCCTCCAAATCCAAATCATGGATTTCAAGATTCAAATCCAACTCCAAATCCAACTCCAACCAAACATAGGATTTGAATTTATGATTAATAATTAAATTATAGTCATGATCAATAATTAAGCTATTAATTATGATTAATTATAGTTATTATATTTATAAAATTAATAATTAACGATTAGTAATTAATAATTGACGATTAGTTATTATTAATTTAAAATTAATAATTAATGATTAGTTAATTTTTAAATAAATAATGATTAATAATTAATAATTAACGATTAATAATTAATAATTAATATAAATTATAATTAACGATTAATAATTAACAATTGATAATTTTTTATTAACGATTAATAATTATAAATTATAATTATTGATTAATAATTAATAATTAACAATTGATAATTTTTATTAACGATTAAAAATTATAAATTATAATTATTGATTAATAATTAATAATTAACGATTAATTAACTATAAATTAAATATTTTAAAAATAGTAATTATAAATTAATATTATTATGAATAGTAAATTATTAATTAAATATTATAAATATGATTCTAATTGTGATTAAAATATTATTAATTAAGATTATAATAAAATAGTTATTAACAAATTATTAATTAATATTATAATAATACTAATAAATTATTAATATGATTATAACAAAATTAACTAATTAACTAATTTTTTTAATTAATAATACTAAACATAGGATATGATTATTAATTAATATTATAATAATACTAATAAATTATTAATTAATATTATAATAATATAATAATACTAGGATATTATGATTATTAACTAATTAATAAATTATTAATTAATATTAAAATACTAATAAATTATTAATTATGATTATAACGAAATTAACTAATTTTTTAATTAATAATACTAATTAACTAATTAACGAAATTAACTAATTAACTAATTTTTTTTACGAAACTAATTAACTAATTAACGAAACTAATTAACGAAATTAACTAATTAACTAATTTTTTAACTAATTAACTAATTAACGAAATTATTAAAGAATAATTATTTTTTCCTCCAAAATTCAACCAAATCCAAGTTTTGGATTTTGTCATACTTTCCATATCCAAATCCATCTCCAACCAAACATAGGATTCCATGGATTTGTCTCCAAATCCATAAAAATTCAAATCCCACCTTCAAATACGATTTACCAAACACACTACAACATCTTGAACTTTAGTATCGACATTCTAAACTTAAAAGAGGGTCATTTCGCACTGAACATTCAATTCTCCTGGCAAGGGTTCTTTCACCAATGGCTGTGGGTCCGAACTCTCTAGCGTAGTGGTGTTAGATCGGACATCTGGAGGGGTCGGCAAGGTTCGAGCCTCCAAATTGTCTGTGAGTGGAATTTCTCAAAAACAAAAAACAAAAAAAAATTCTCCTGGCTTTAATGACGGTGGGTCCTGAAATCTAGATTTCGGAAACGAATTAAACACCTTCGCCAATGGCTGTGCGTCAAGGAAAAAAAAAGCCGAAACAAGATTCTTAGTCTTTTGTTTTTAGTACCGAATGGTTCTAGTGGCCTTCGCATCACTTGGTACCCTTGTTAGCAATTCCGCGAACGAAAAAAATTCGGAACGGCAAAAGTACGAATATAAATCGGCTCAGTGCAAATAAAATACATTCAAAAATTCGATCAAATGTTTGAAAAATGAAAATATTGAGGTTAGAAACTTTACATTCTTAAATATATTGTAATTAAACAGATTTCTAGCATGTTTATTGTACCAAATTTGTCAATAATTTATACAGAACATGTTTAAAATTTCGCATGCTTAAAATTTATGTACTCATTTGGATCTGTCAAAAGTACGCAAGTATTATACGTTTATGAAAGATACGAAAAAATTCGCGTATAATACGAGTTTTATTTTGGTGATTGCTAACAAGGCTTTGGTACTTCACCTAATGGATCGTAGAACGATAAATATTTGAGTACAAGTACTTATCAAGGTGTACAACTAGAGAACTCAACACCACCAATTTTGCCTGATTGAGCATAAATCTGTAAAATCTCTCAAGCCCTCCAATAAATCTCACATTTGATTTCTCTATCCCTCTACTCTTTACTTGCTCTAACATTACTTCTGCTTAAATTTAGATCAAAATTTAATTGTTTTGCTAATTCTGCATCAGATCTATTCACTACCCCCTCCCTCTTCCTCCTTCTAGGGTTGCCCTTGCGATTTAACTCTC
Organism: Iris pallida; assembly: GCA_029216955.1. Classification (NCBI taxonomy): domain Eukaryota; kingdom Viridiplantae; phylum Streptophyta; class Magnoliopsida; order Asparagales; family Iridaceae; genus Iris; species Iris pallida. The sequence continues at coordinate 11,887 of JANAVB010003244.1, forward strand.
AAAGTGAATCTGACAACGGGGTTGTTAGTTTATGATAGGGTATTTATAAGGGCACTTCAAAATTTACTCAGGGCTAGTTCGGATTGGGACTAGTCCAAATTTTTTTGTGTTTTACTCAGGACAACCTATTTTTTTGATCTAGGGCTGTCCCAAAGTTAAATCTAACCCAAATTTTTCCTCTCATTTGCAAAAAAAATTCCTCTTCTAAACCCTAACTCCTCTCTTCTTCTTCTCTTCTCCTCCACCATTTCTCCATCCCCAAGCAAGAAGTTAATTTAAAAATTCCTAGAAATTTCTTCCACCCTAAAAATTGTCTCTTCTTCTTCCTCCTCTCTTCCAAATTTCCTTCTCAAGAAAATCGATGGCACCCAAATTTTTCTCTATTTGTTTCCAAAATCATAGAAACTAAATTGAAAAATTCAAGCATCCATTACATTGTTTATTTCAATTGTCTGTAGCCCATTTGAATTAAACTACATTCGGAGTGGAAAATTATCCATTTAAATTAAACAAAAATATGCACGAACGAGAAAATTCTGCGTCGACCAGGACTGCCCAATTTTTTGGCATTCCTACAAACTGAATGGACTGCCAGAAAATTGGACAGTCCTAAGTCACAGCATGTGAAACAAAGGACTGTCCATTTTTCTGGTAGTCCTTACTGTATTCAGGACTGCCAGAAAACTGGACAGTCCTACGTACAGTAAGGACTGCCAGAAAAATGGGTAGTTCTTTGTTTCACATGCTGTGACTTAGGACTGCCCAATTTTCTGGCAGTCCATTCAGTTTGTAGGACTGCCAGAAAATTGGACAGTCCTTGTTTGCACTAGTTGAACAGCAATATTGGGGTTTCCTCCCATATTAGGGTTTGTATATTATGAGAAGCTTTTGGGTGCCATCGAAATTGGAAATGAGAAAAAATTAGGGATAACAATATTAGGGTTTCCACCAATATTAGGGTTTAACATTTTTGTTGTTGTTGTTGTTGTTGTTGTTCTTCCTTTTCTTCTTGTTATTATTCTTCTTCTTCTTCTTCTTGGATGGGTTGAGGAAGAAGAGAGAAAAAATAGAAAAAAGTGATTTTTATACCAAAGAATGGAATAGCCCTGATCAATTTCTTCAATGGCAAACTTGTAAATAATACAAAATTTAAAATGGACTAGCTCTGAGTAAAAATTGAAGTGCCTTTGTAAACACCCTTATGATAAGATCAATTATAGAGTCTTAGAGACCCATAATCTTAACAGTAAGGGACTATAGATGTCGACACATCTCGTCTTTGCTGCTCATGAAAGAAAATGTGACCTGTCCTCACCTGTCCTCTTTTACTGACCAATAATAGATATATGGAACTCAGTACCGTCTCCTCTAAGGCCTCCTTCGGTTCGCGGAATGGAAGGCAAAGGAAATCAATTCCTTGTCATTTTCTTTCCTTTAGAAAATTTTATTTTTCATTGATTTTCTTTTCCGATATTTGAAATGTCAAGAAATTTCGAAAGGAGAGTGATTACTTCAATGTGGAAAAGTGATTCCTTATTTGGATGGATGGAATCACTTTTTTCTCTAATTTTCTTCCATTGGGAATCACTTTTCTTTCCTTCTCAATTCCTTTGGCACCCAAACATAGGAAAGTAATCACTTTCCTTTTCCAACCCGGAGATTTCGCGAACCAAACGAGGCCTAAGGGGATGTTTGGTTTACGAAAGTAGAACGAAGTAAATTTTTTGGAAGTATAGAGTTTGCATATGCGTGTCATGCGTACACATATTTTATGATTTCCTTCGTTTGGATAATTGTTGGAAGTGAGTTGAAAAGTTAAACATTTTATAGTTTTTTTCGTTTGGATGGTTGTTGTAAGTTGTAGTCGAGAAGTGACATGTTTTTTTATTTTTACTTTGTATGGATTACAAAATTATTATTATTATTATTATTATTATTATTATTATTATTATTATTATTATTGTTGTTGTTGTTGTTGTTGTTATTATTATTATTATTGTTATTTCGGAGTTTCAATTTTTTTCGGAACCCAGCGAGGAGTTCCTGACACTTCGACTAATTTTTTTTCTAGGAGTTAAAAATATGATTAGCACTTTTGGAACTACTGTTCATAGGAGTTTCGTTTTTCTTGAGATAACTAACCAAACAACAAAATTTAAGCTTTTTTCGGAACTAACAATGGATAGTGCAAAAAGGAGTCCTGGAATGCGGACTTCCGCGAACCAAACATACCCTAATAGCACGTCTACCCAGACCGAGAGGGGGGCCGTGGTTTAAACCGCGGAGCTACGTGTCCCCCCAATTGGTCGGAACTGATGGCCCACATTAGCAGGAGGGCTGGGCGTGTGGGCCTTCGATCCCGACCAATGGAAGAGGGACACGTGGCACCACGCCACCACGGTTTAAATCGTGATCCCCCTCGGTATGAGGAGACTTTTTTCCTCTTCTAAAGCCTAAAAAAAGGTGATTTCTAAAGACACTCCAAATTTTACTCCAGGACAGCCCATTACTTCATAACAGTCCAGCATAGTGCAATTTTTACTCGGGATAATCCCAAATTTTCTGTGGGGCTGCCTACATCCTCCCTCTCCTACGCTACACCCCCCCCCCCCGGCCGCTGCACGCACCCCTACCGCCGCTTTCACCCACGCTCCTCTCTTCCTCCTCTTCTCCGCCACAACACGCCCCCCGGACGTCGCACCTTTACCGCCACTCTCACCATGAGATCCAAACGAACAAAAACGCTAGCTTTTTGCTCACCTAGGCGCCGGCGTTCCTCCTCTTGCGAGGAGAAGTCCTCGATGTTGTCGTCCAGAACAACCTTCTCCTCCGTCGCTGGCCCCTCCTCAGCCGCTTGAGAACGGGATCGGCGAGGGGCTCCTCCTCCTCCTCTTCTTGACCTGGATCTAGGGTTTCATTGTAATCGAACCCCTCTTCTTGTTGTTGGTGGTGGTTTGGCAATGAAGGTTCTTCTTCGTCGTTGAAGTCGAGAGAGAAGGAAGGAGCTGTGAAGTCTTCCATTTGGAGGGGAGAGAGAAAGTAAGGGGAGAGAGAGGAGGAGGCGAGGAGATGCGAGGAGGCCAAGGAGAGGAGGAAGAGGAGGAGGACTGTCGAAATATTTGATATTCCTCCCAATAGAAATGACTGTCAAATTTTTGACAGTCTTTTCAATAGAAAGGACTGACAAATTTTTGAGGACTGTCAAATTGTTTGACAGTTCTGAAAAAAATTGGACTAGTCTGAAGCAACTTTTTTTGACTAACCTAAGTAAAATTTGGAGTTCCTTTAGAAATTACCTTTTAAAAAAACCTTCTTTACTTTTGAACCTATAGGTTTCCTCTCAGCTTTCGACAAGAAATCTTGATCCCTACGTCTTCCTATTATTAATTGGATGACTTAGAAGTGTTGGAGTGGGTGAGGTTCCCAACCTATGTGAAAAATACTCCGGAGTGCGACGAGCATCATCCGTGTGTCGGAGAAACTCGGGGAGTGCATCGATACTATTTTGGAACATATATGGTAAGAAAATTTATGATTGGATTTCCATATTTACTTTGATCATATATTTATGATTGAATCCTTCATATAGTAGCTTTCCATATAATTGAGCTTCCAATTATGGCAAGCCAATTATGATTGGATTTCTATTAAATATATAATTGATGAATATTGGAAATTTTCATATATATTGTCCTTCCATGTATGGATTACTAAGGGCTTATAAAAGGGTGATGGATGCTAGTTGAAAATTTATCTCAAACAAGAGTGTTTTACAATATTTGAGAGAGAGAGAGAGAGAGAGAGAGAGAGAGAGAGAGAAGATTAAGGACTATTGTGAAGGTGAGATTGTTTCGAATAATTTTTCGGCATCTCTTGTTCTTCAGAGTCGCAATCAAAATTTTCTTCGTTCAAGTGAGTTGTGGTGATCCGTGTTGGATCGGGAGGAGCTTGTAGAGGGTGTATTCTCTTTATTCCATTAGTGGATGTTCTTTAGGATTGGACTCCGATCGTCCCGTAGTTTTTTTTGCAAGGATTTTTCACGTAAAAAATCTTTGTGAATGCGATTGTGTTTGACGTTTTTGGTTTGTGTATTTTTGCTCGGTTCTCTTGCAGGACTTTCTGGTTTGGGATAAGACCATCTCTAATGGTGATTTCTAAAATTTAGTTCTTATCCTACTTGACATTCTACTTTAAGGAAATTTCTATCCTAGTTGAAAGAGTTTCTACATAGAAATTGTAGACATACAAAAATGCTCTCCAATGGTTCTCCATTTCTATCATATGTGTCACATAGTAAAAGGATCAATTTAATGGTGTGGGGCCCCAATAATAATTGTCATGAGAGATAAGAGAATTTCTATGAGAGTTTCTACATATAGAAATCCTCCTAAAAAGTTTTTATCCTACATCATTGCCACCTAGGATAGAAATGATGATAGAAATCATTATTAGAATGAAGTTTTTTCTAAAATAAATTTCTGTCATAGAAATAGGAAAGATAGAAACCCCCATTGGAGATGGTCTAACGATTTTTTATGCTTCGTTTCAAAAAAAAAAGAGACAAGATTAATTTTTATTTTTTAACCAAACACCCTTTACCATTACTAATCTGTCTCTCATTGCAAATGTCATACTTGTTGGAATTATTCACTAAATAAGGGGCCACACATGTAAAATTAATTGTGTTTAGGCTATCTAAATAATTAAGCCAAATTAAAGTGGTCTATTTGGAAATTGGCTTAAGGGTATAATTGTCATGGAATTAATGTGTAGATACCGGAGATAATTCTAATTTGATGAGGGGTCAAATTAGAAATATCACAACACACATATCTATATATATGTGTATTCGTTAGGGTTATGGTCCCCAACTCATACGGCCACCAAGAGAGGATTTTCTCTATTCTCTTCTGTATCCCCATCAACAAAGAGAGGAACAAAGATTTCATCTTTGTTATTAAGGGCCGTAGCGGGTTGGAAGATCAAACCCCATAAAGAGACGTGTGCTTCAAGATTCGTCAAGCAAAGACAATGGATTCAGGTACGCTTCCGCAATTTAATTTATATTTATGTTCTTCATCTCATGAATCGACATGGTACAATAAATTTTCTACAAGTGGTATCAGAGCCTTCCTTGCTTGATTTATGATTTGAAGTTTCAGAATTAATTTTTGTTATTCAGAAACTCTAAATCATTCAGTTTAATTAATTTAGGGTTCGGACACTCAGTGCCCATATATATCTGTTCTGGTTATACAATTTAGAACTACGCATATGGCACTAAATCAAACATTTACGTAACTAATACTCATCAATGCATCAATGCTTAATTGAGGTACAGAGGTACCATGAATATTTATCAATTATCGTAGTATACAATAATAATATGTGGAACTCGGAATTAGTTTCCATCTTCAACCAACAATTATTCTATGTTTATCTTTTGTGTTCAATCAATATTTACTTTGGTTCGTACGCGAGGACTTCCACGTCAAGCTAAGACTGTTGTGTTTATGGTAAATATGGTTACCATTGTTTATGTAATTATGCATATTCAGATTAATTGGTTTGGTTTCTAAATTTTATTAAATTAATTCGTTTGGTTTGGTTTATATATATATATATATATATATATATATATATATATATATATATTTTATGCATTGAATTAATAAGTTGGATCTACTGTGGTTTATCCTGATTTGATTTAGAGACCCAAATTGTATAATTATTTTATTTGAAGCAGTCCTTACGGGTCATCAGATTATAATTTTAAATATGCATGTATATAAGATTTTTGGACATGATTCAGTTTTGTAAAATTTAGTCAACATTCAAAAAAAATTTGGTACATTTTGTGACTAGCAATAGTTGTATAATATTCTAAGTAGGCTTATTGAAACAAGATGTCGCCAAAGTGATTTCTCTTGCGTAGATAGCCTATGAGAGATATCGGATGTTTGTGTGTGTATATTCATGCGGGTATTAGTCGGCCAAAAGGAAGGTTAATACTTGGCCGAATTGCACACATACTTGTGGTGATAAATGTGTGACAATTATACGGTTTATATGTGAATAATAACCCGATCCAAAGATAGGCTTATTATTTGACATGACTTATTGTCAACGTTTGATCACTACACCAAGAGTACCACTTGCAGTTAGTATCACTGTCCAAAGACTTGATATTAATGATGCACTAGGTATCTTGAGATGGGGTTCACCATTATTTGAATTTGTTTGACTATCTTTTATTCTTTGGTTATTAATTAGAGCATATTTGTTTATTTATTTTTGTTCTCTTTTCAGTTAATGTTGCTCTGCAAATACGAATTCAATTTCTATGCTTAATGGGATAAATTTTAAGGGCAAAAAGAAAAGAAATACAGAAGCTGCTGAGGTCCTAGCTCAAAAGAAACAACAATATAAAACTAAGGGTTGTTTCTTTTGTGACAAGTCAGGACACATAAAGAAAAGTACATTTCTCAATTTGGTCTGTTCTGAGTTTAATTTAGCTTCAGTACCTAGAAACACATGGTGGTTAGATTCTGGTGCTACTATCTACATTAGTGTTTCTAGACAAGGTTGTCTGAGCTACCGAAAGCCAATTGATGGTAAAAGATACATCTATGTGGGTGACGGCAAGTCGGTAGAAGTAGAAGCAATAGGACATTTTAGGTTATTATTGGGAACCGGTTATTATTTGGATTTGATAGACACTTTTATTGTACCGTCTTTTAGACGGAATTTAGTTTCAGTTTCCTTACTGGACAAATCTTTTTACCATTGTTCATTTGGAAACAATAAGTTTAGTCTATCTTTAAATTCAAATATTGTTGGTAATGGTTTCCTTAATGTTTATGATAACCTATATTTACTTGAAACTATTGCATCTTACAATAAAATCTTGCATGTGGAGTCACGTGGTACTAAACGCAAAACTAATAATGAAAATTCAGCCTCATTATGGCACAAGCGATTAGGTCACATCTCTAGAAATAGAGTTGAACGACTTGTGTCTGATGGTATTTTGGATTTCCTTGATTTCACAGACTTCAATGTATGTGTTGAATGTGTAAAGGGAAAACAGACCAAAACAAAGAGATTAGGTGCCAATAGGTCTACAGAAGTCTTAGAATTGATTCATACTGATATCTGTGGACCATTCCCTTCGGCTTCTTGGAATGGTCAAGAATATTTTATATCATTCATAGACGACTATTCTAGATACGGCTACCTATATCTCATTCATGAGAAATCACAGTCTTTGGACGTATTCAAATCATTTAAAGCTGAAGTTGAGAACCAACTCAACAGAAGAATAAAAGTCGTCAGGTCTGACCGTGTAATGCCCCGCTCCGCATCGGTGCATTACGTTGAGTCGTTGACTCGAAGAGTTGCGTTGACCCGATAAGGTATCGATGCAAATCGATGCAAGTGTTGCGTTGGCCAAAGGTAAGCTTTGAGTCGGTTGGAATCTATGAATCGAATCGATGCAAAGGATAAGTCCCGCTTGAGCAAGTGCTGATTTTAGTTGATCTGGTGTGCAGGCTATGCTTCTACGCTGGACGATAAGAGGTCGGCATTTTGCCTTATGCAATGAAGTGTCCGCGAAACCAAATCGAGGCCCTGCAACGGATTGTGGCATGGGCGCGATAGACCAAATCGACCGAGTAAAGCAAAGGAATGGCTAAGTCCGGGAGTTAGCTATGTGATCGAGGTATGGAAGCGAGACGCTTCAATCGGCGAAACGGCAAGGCGTATCGGCTTAAGGTGGGCGGGTTCTTGACTCTCTCTCCCTATTCCTTCACGTCTTAATAAAATATGTTATGATATGCGTAAGATGGTATCGAGTTAGCGAGCATGGCTCGGCGAGTAAGTATCTAAAATATGCGTTGAACACTAAGATAGAACATTGAACAATCGAACAATTGAAGCGACGTGCATCGAGTGCACGAGTCGCGGTAGGGCAATGATGGTAGAACATTGAAAGACAACATCGAGATGTGCATCATATGCACGGCTCTGAGAACATTGAACCCTAGGCGTAGAACATTGATTATGGTGCTGAGCGTGCCTTTGCGCACTTAAGCTACGAAATGACTAAGTAAATACGGAGTAGGCTATGCGAATAACATTATGAACGAGACGTGTGATTATGAGTACGAGACGACAAAACCGTTGGGCGTCGTGCATCAATATGGATGTGTTGGGGCATAACGCCGACGGAGCTCCCCATGCGAATGGTGGATTACGTTTATGGCACGGGAAACCGTTTATGTGCGATACTACGTTTATGGAATACGAGATCGGTTGGTATGCTATGGATTGTATGATATGGAACGTATTGCATGGTCAATGGACTCGGATTGCCCGTGCACGGGTGCGGCTTCCCTCGAACGGTTACACCGGGGCGCCGGGACCGTTCGGCCTAGGAGGGAATTATGTGTGGTATTTATGGTGCACAACATTCGGACGGATTGCGACCGTCCAGTGCTGTGATAAGCTATGATATCCGTAAGTTTGGGATCCTTCGGATACTGGGCTAGCAACCCGTATCGAAGCGATTGTAGGCTTACACATATGAGATGCCAAGTCCATTACGGTGCGAAACACCGTGACCTTCATATAGTTAGGGCCGGTGGGCTGAGATGAGAGCTGGGTGCAGGCGCAGGGCCTGCCATCCATTATGCATATGTTACGTTTATGATTAGTCGATTGCGTGAATGATATGATTTTATGTTAAGTTCTAACCAGTGCAGGCTACGGAAAATGGGACGAGATGGGCACGAACACTATGTTTATGTTTCAGATTAAGTCTAACTGTATCTGCTGCAGGAACACGGTGTGTGACACACTTATGATATGCTGCTATACGATCGAATGTTGCCATGAAATTGATCCTAAGGCTAAATAGAAAGACCACAATTAAGATGCATGCTCACTAAATGATTAAGTGTTTGGTTTGGGTGCGAGCATGTCTTGATCAGTGCGAAGCGAGGACGAAAGCACTAAACCCCCACTAGTTTATGTGCAGGTTCAGGTTATGATCGGCTCGGGGCGGAGCCTGGCTTGGACGTGCCGAGGCATGGAGTCCTTGGCGTTCAAGAGGAGCTTCCGCATATGCGTTCGGACTTGTGACATGGAGATGTTCGGCCGAAGACTACTTGGTGGCTATAAAGAGGCATAATGTATGGAACAATGTAATCCTTTGTGAGCTAGAGAGATCATGAGCGTTGTAGCCAATTGGCATTTTATGTTGGGCTATTCAGAGCCTTTGTAACCTTCAGTTCAATATGAATAAAAGATATTCTTATGTTTCACTTATTTTCTTCCGCTGCTTATGTTATCGATTTGAGATAGTTCTATGTGAACCTGTTATCTTGCCTTGCACGAGCGCAACTCCAGGCTCGTGCGGCATCACGTCCCAGCGATGACGATGATTCGGGTAAAATCTAGCGAGGACGAGCGATTTCCCGGGTCGGGGCGTGACAAGTTGGTATCAGAGCCAGGTTCCATCCTTTGGACCGTGCGTGAATCTCTTTGACCCTCAGTTGCTTCGTTATCGAATTCAGTTGACTCTAAGTTGTTTTCGCAACTGCATGGCTCATGGATCTGCTCGACGCTACATTGGATGTTCCATACAATAAGTCTATATTAAGTTGCATACGTCTGCCACAAGTATGTCGTGACTATTACGTGATCTCCGGGTGCCATCGGAGAGTGTTGGTTGCACGAGGTGCAACGGGTTATGGGATGTTGATTGCACGAAGTGCAACGAATATGGTGATGTTGGTTGCATGAAGTGCAATGATATATGTGTTGTTGGTCGCACGCAGTGCGATGAGCTATGTGTTATCGGTCGCACGAAGTGCGAGGAGTTATGTGTTGTCGGCCGCACGAAGTGCGGGAAGTTATGTGTTGTTGGTTGCACGAAGTGCAACGAATCGATATGTGAGACGATGCGTGTTGTATGGCTATGCGAATGTTATGTATCGTCGGTTGCACGAAGTGCAACAAGTCGTGAATCGTTTGTTGCATCGGTGCAACGAGTCGATACGGTATGATGTGCGTGTTGTATGGCTATGCGGATGGATAGCGATATGTTATGCGAGATAGAGTAAAGACCTTAAGTATCGAGACTAAGTTGTTGCACGAGCTGCAACGAGCGGGATTCGAAGATCGTGGATGCGATAATAACGAGTCGAGATGGTCGCTAAGTCGAGTTTGAGTTGGCGAACGTTTATGTTGGCCATATGTCGCGCTGAGCTTTGAGTAAGCAAATGTTGCGGGTGTGATCGATATGATCGCCATGACACGGTTAGATTGAACGTGTGTCAAACTTGAGCGAACGCTAGAGCTGGGATCGGAAGGATCGCCATACGGAACGGTTAAGTTGGAAGATAGATATCGGACCTATGCGAAGTGTGATGTCGAGTAATGACTCGATTTCGAGTGGTATATGCAATACCAATTATGCGAGCAAGCGTGGTGAAGTATTGTGTCAATAACGATAGGCTCGATCCTGAGTGGTATATGGAATACCACTTAGCGATTGCTATGTTAAGCCGGCTGGTGACTTGTGATAGGTTAGTCGAGAAAATTATGATGTTACGATATAATTGTCCGCAACGGACGTGTAGTACCGAGACTTGATTGGGAATAAATTAAGAGAAGTCGATGCGAGTATGCCTTGATGAATAGAGTTGAACGATTATGTGCGAAGTCATATCCACGGATGATACGTCGGACGAGAATTCGTTAAGTATAAGTTGAACGATAGGCCGAGCATATGCGAACAAATATTACGTAGAGGAAATAGTCGACCCGGTCGAACTTATGTTGAGTTAGTACGGAGACGTCTTCGGAACGAATTGAGTAGGTACGGAGAAATTGTGCGAACGAATTTGGGTTAATGCAATGAGTCGGTAGCACGATTTGGAAGTACGAGCTAGGGATACGAGAATGAATATGTGAATTGGAAATTGTGTCGCGATTATGGAAGTTAGCTATAACGGAATGAATCTTGGTGTGTGCAAGACTTGATTCGTATCCGAGTTCGGATAATGGCAATGATTGCAACGGGTTTGAGCTTATGAGAAAGGAAGATGTTCAAGTTATGCATATCGACGATGGTATTGAGGCGTATCAAAGACGATATGTAATAACTCGGGGATACTCTGATCGAATGAACGAAAATTATGTTGAGCATTGTTGTTGGATGAATAAGATGCAAGTTAAGTTATGGCAATTGGAATGATAACGATAGGAATGCTTCGGAGAATTTGAGAGTCGATGGATGTTGCTCGGATGAAATCGAAAGTGTCTGGATTGCTTCGCGGATCACCACTATGTTGACATTCTTGTCTTGAGCGAGCGCAACACCAGCCTCGCACATGCGTCACGTCAAATTTGGACGATCATTCCGCGGTGAGCACTGGTATGGTGATTCATCCAGTGGGGATGATCGAACTTGCAAGGCATGGCAATTTGGATATGGATTTGTGGTTTGAGGCGAAGGTGGAATTGAGGATTGTGCGATATTGTCAACGGCAGTACCTAAGTGACTCGAGTAGTTAACGGCGCATCAGTCGCACGAGAGTAGAGAAATTATGGATTGGTATGTCGGATTGGGTAAAGTTCCGTAGGAAGCGTCGGAAATTGATTTGGCTCCGCGATAGGATATAGCATGGTTCGTTGTAACTGTCCCTCGTTGATGATCTTCAATTATCGAGCGTAGTTTCGGGGCAGGTGACCCTAGAAGACTTGACCGCCAAATCAAGTAAATGTTGAAGTCCCATAGGATGACCCTAAAAGAAATCACATAAGGAATTTGTTGAGGATAAGGAATGATCGAGTATATGTTGAGGAACGTACTTAGCATAGCGATGCGGTGAGGCGATTGCAAGGATTCTGCGATGCGCGAGAGCAACGGATAGTAGAACGACCCTAAGAGTTGTGTCGTAGGTCGGCTTAAGTAACGATTAGGCTATGTGTATTGAGCGCACGATCTATGTTATGAAACGAACAAGTCGGGATTGAATCGAAGTCTAAGTAAAGGATTCGTACTCGGTCGAGTATCGGAGATAGGCATATCGTAAGAGACCTTGGGTCAGAAAGATTGTTGCCTTTGAGCATCGTAGACTCAAGTTGACCTCTGTGTCGGAAGAGTGCGAGCATGATGTCTGGATAAGTTACCTAGCGGGGGTAGCCCCAGACGCAACGTATGGATAGAGCGAGAGAATGTGGATCACGTATGGATAGTTGTGTGCGAAACTTAGTACGGATTGTAGACAAAAGGAATTTGTGACATGTTGACGTAGTCCATGTCACTAAGGCCAAGCGTTATGGATGATTGGACAAAAGATTTGAGTTATGCTAGAGATAGGAAACGGTTGGGCGAATAGGCATTGCGGAACCTTGTTGCGATCGGATGCGCAATGACTTGTGCAATACGAGTGTTAGGTGGCCGACGAGAACTTATGAGATCGAAGTATGGATTTGAATCAGGTTATGTGCAGAGATGTTTGAAAGAGGATCGCATGTTATGGGATGATGCATACGAAGAGTATTTTGGAAATAAGTGCTAAGATATGACTAAGTCGAGTACGGACCGATGGATGCTTGAGGATTTAAGTTGAGTTTGTTAGTTGTCCCGATATCCTACAACTAAGCTTGGCTGAAATGCATATATCGGTGGGACGCCTAAAATATGTGTATGATCCAGACTGAGTTGTATGATTCAACGATAGTAACACGTGATCGTGATGCGATCTACGCGAGGCACTTGGATTAAGTGTTGGTTTCGGTTCGAGGACGAACCTGATTTTGAGTGGTATATTATGTAATGCCCCGCTCCGCATCGGTGCATTACGTTGAGTCGTTGACTCGAAGAGTTGCGTTGACCCGATAAGGTATCGATGCAAATCGATGCAAGTGTTGCGTTGGCCAAAGGTAAGCTTTGAGTCGGTTGGAATCTATGAATCGAATCGATGCAAAGGATAAGTCCCGCTTGAGCAAGTGCTGATTTTAGTTGATCTGGTGTGCAGGCTATGCTTCTACGCTGGACGATAAGAGGTCGGCATTTTGCCTTATGCAATGAAGTGTCCGCGAAACCAAATCGAGGCCCTGCAACGGATTGTGGCATGGGCGCGATAGACCAAATCGACCGAGTAAAGCAAAGGAATGGCTAAGTCCGGGAGTTAGCTATGTGATCGAGGTATGGAAGCGAGACGCTTCAATCGGCGAAACGGCAAGGCGTATCGGCTTAAGGTGGGCGGGTTCTTGACTCTCTCTCCCTATTCCTTCACGTCTTAATAAAATATGTTATGATATGCGTAAGATGGTATCGAGTTAGCGAGCATGGCTCGGCGAGTAAGTATCTAAATATGCGTTGAACACTAAGATAGAACATTGAACAATCGAACAATTGAAGCGACGTGCATCGAGTGCACGAGTCGCGGTAGGGCAATGATGGTAGAACATTGAAAGACAACATCGAGATGTGCATCATATGCACGGCTCTGAGAACATTGAACCCTAGGCGTAGAACATTGATTATGGTGCTGAGCGTGCCTTTGCGCACTTAAGCTACGAAATGACTAAGTAAATACGGAGTAGGCTATGCGAATAACATTATGAACGAGACGTGTGATTATGAGTACGAGACGACAAAACCGTTGGGCGTCGTGCATCAATATGGATGTGTTGGGGCATAACGCCGACGGAGCTCCCCATGCGAATGGTGGATTACGTTTATGGCACGGGAAACCGTTTATGTGCGATACTACGTTTATGGAATACGAGATCGGTTGGTATGCTATGGATTGTATGATATGGAACGTATTGCATGGTCAATGGACTCGGATTGCCCGTGCACGGGTGCGGCTTCCCTCGAACGGTTACACCGGGGCGCCGGGACCGTTCGGCCTAGGAGGGAATTATGTGTGGTATTTATGGTGCACAACATTCGGACGGATTGCGACCGTCCAGTGCTGTGATAAGCTATGATATCCGTAAGTTTGGGATCCTTCGGATACTGGGCTAGCAACCCGTATCGAAGCGATTGTAGGCTTACACATATGAGATGCCAAGTCCATTACGGTGCGAAACACCGTGACCTTCATATAGTTAGGGCCGGTGGGCTGAGATGAGAGCTGGGTGCAGGCGCAGGGCCTGCCACCCATTATGCATATGTTTACGTTTATGATTGGTCGATTGCGTGAATGATATGATTTTATGTTAAGTTCTAACCAGTGCAGGCTAAGGAAAATGGGACGAGATGGGCACGAACACTATGTTTATGTTTCAGATTAAGTCTAACTGTATCTGCTGCAGGAACACGGTGTGTGACACACTTATGATATGCTGCTATACGATCGAATGTTGCCATGAAATTGATCCTAAGGCTAAATAGAAAGACCACAATTAAGATGCATGCTCACTAAATGATTAAGTGTTTGGTTTGGGTGCGAGCATGTCTTGATCAGTGCGAAGCGAGGACGAAAGCACTAAACCCCCACTAGTTTATATGCAGGTTCAGGTTATGATCGGCTCGGGGCGGAGCCTGGCTTGGACGTGCCGAGACATGGAGTCCTTGGCGTTCAAGAGGAGCTTCCGCATATGCGTTCGGACTTGTGACATGGAGATGTTCGGCCGAAGACTACTTGGTGGCTATAAAGAGGCATAATGTATGGAACAATGTAATCCTTTGTGAGCTAGAGAGATCATGAGCGTTGTAGCCAATTGGCATTTTATGTTGGGCTATTCAGAGCCTTTGTAACCTTCAGTTCAATATGAATAAAAGAGATTCTTATGTTTCACTTATTTTCTTCCGCTGCTTAGTTATCGATTTGAGATAGTTCTATGTGAACCTGTTATCTTGCCTTGCACGAGCGCAACTCCAGGCTCGTGCGGCATCACGTCCCAGCGATGACGATGATTCGGGTAAAATCTAGCGAGGACGAGCGATTTCCCGGGTCGGGGCGTGACAGACCGTGGTGGAGAATACTACGGTAGATCTGATGGATCAGGTGAACAACGTCCAGGACCGTTTGCTAAATTCCTAGAGGAATGTGGAATCGTCCCACAGTACACTATGCCAGGATCACCTAGCATGAATGGTGTAGCTGAAAGACGAAATAGGACTCTTAAGGATATGGTGAGGAGTATGATTAGTCATTCTACCTTACCAGAGTCACTCTGGGGTGAAGCACTTAAAACAGCAGCTTACATTCTGAATAGAGTGTCAACTAAAGCGGCTGCAAAAACACCTTATGAGCTTTGGACATGCAGAAAATCTAGTTTGAAGCATTTACATATTTGGGGTTGTCCAGCTGAGGCAAGGCCTTATAGGCCATATGAAAAGAAATTGGACCCCAAAACTGTAAGCAGCTACTTTATTGGCTATGCGGAGCGATCAAGGGGTTATAAATTTTACGATCCCACAAAAAGGATAATTTTTGAGACAGAAACTGCTATATTTTTGAGGATGTTGAGTTTGGGAGAAGAAATAAAGTTAGGGACATTGTATTTGAGAAGGAATCGGTTACGATCCCTACTATCACTTTTGACGATGTGCAGGTTTCTGTACCTGTCATTGATCAAGAAGTGAATCCGGAACCTCAACAAGACAATGTTGATTTACCTCTACAAGTCGATGTTGAGCTACCTCAACAAGACAACATAGAGGCACCCCACATTCAAGATGAGACAGTTGTTCCTGAGGAACAAACTCAACAACCTCAAGAATTGATGCCATTAAGACGGTCCACTAGAGAAAGGAGAAATGCAATTTCGGATGATTTTATCATATTTCTCCAGGAACATGAGGAAGACCATGGAATATTGAAAGATGATCCAATCAACTTCCGTCAGGCCATGGAAAGTTTCAATTCTCAAAAGTGGATTAATGCAATGAATGAGGAGTTTAAGTCCATGCAAGACAATAAAGTTTGGAAACTTGTCCCATTACCAAAAGATGTGAAGCCCATTGGTTGTAAATGAATATTTAAAACCAAGAAGGATTCGAAGGGTAATGTGGATAAGTATAAAGCACGTCTTGTAGCTAAAGGCTTTACTCAAAAGGAAGGGATTGATTTTAAAGAGACTTTCTCTCAGTTTATTCGAAGACTCTTTTAGAACAATCATGGCACTTGTTGCACATTTTGATCTTGAGTTACATCAAATGGATGTCAAAACGACGTTCTCAATGGTAACATTGACGAAACTATTTATATGGTGCAACCAGAAAACTTTGTGATTCGCAAACTGACAGAATCTATTTATGGACTCAAGTAGGTTTCTCGTCAAAGATATGGTTAATGGACGAGATTGTCCGGATATATCCTAAGGATTAAGATAACAATTTATGAGCTCACTAAGGTTAACACAATTATAAGGTTACATATGTGGTCCAGTGGGAGATTGTTAGAATATTCACTAAATAAGGGACCACACATGTAAAATTAATTGTGTTTAGGCTATCTAAATAATTAAGCCAAATTAAAGTGGTCTATTTGGAAATTGGCTTAAGGGTATAATTGTCATGGAATTAATGTGTAGATACCGGAGAAAATTCTAATTTGATGAGGGGCCAAATTAGAAATATCACAACACACATATCTATATATGTGTATTCATTAGGGTTATGGTCCCCAGCTCATACGGCCACCAAGAGAGGGTTTTCTCTATTCTCTTCTGTATCCCCATCAACAAAGAGAGGAATAAAGATTTCATCTTTGTTATTAAGGACCGTAGCGGGTTGGAAGATCAAACCCCATAAAGAGACGTGTGGTTCAAGATCCGTCAAGCAAAGACAATGGATTTATGTACGCTTCCGCAATTTAATTTATATTTATGTTCTTCATCTCATGAATTGACATGGTACAATAAATTTTCTATAATACTGAGCTGGTTTTCTTTTATTGGAAGGGGCATCTACCCAAAAGTCATAAGGGTAGGAAATAGTTGAAGGGTTGACTTTCTAACTGGACGTTATCCTTATGGGAGAAGGGCTGATGGAAGGTAAAGGTGATTGTTGAGGCTCAATATTGCACGAACACCGATATTTTAGACAAGACATACGAATTCTGACACATATTTGGTGTGTCCTAATATATATATATGTGTCCGACCGGATAAGACATGAACACTGCTGCCCTGCATGAATTTTGGATTGTCATTCTTCTTAGCTGTAAGAAGTTTTCCTGATTCGACACCGGTGGATGGGAAGGATTTTGGGGTTTGGGGAAATTCTAGGCTATGCTAGCTTCCTAACCGTTGGTTTGCCTGGATGCAAAATGTTGTAATTATCATAAACTTTGACATCTTTTGTCGGTCATAGATCTGAGACCTTATTGGTGGATGAGGTCTAGTTGAGGTGGCCTGTCCGGACTGGAAACTGTATACGTGATGATCTTGAAATCTACCTCAACTCAAGCAACCTACAGCAAGTAAAACCGTGAATAAAGAAGCTCCATGATCATGTAATATCTGTTAGTGGTCCTTCAATAACCTATAGGGGTAAGCATTCGGTTAACTCAGTTCAAATCGAATCGAATAACCGAAAATTAAATTGGACTAAAAATTAAATAAATAAAATTAAAATCGAACCGAATTGGTCCATAACCGAATCAAACCAAACCAAATTAAATCGGTTCGATTTTCGGTTTATTTTATTTATTCGATTTTTTAATTTATTTGCGTTTTTTTGTTAATCTATATTACTAATATAATGAGAAAACTTAAGCTTCACCGTGAAACTTTTCTTTCCAAATATATGATTGGATATGTTTATTAATTAAAATTATTCACTAAAGTAAATAAAGACAACTAGGTAATTATGGGAGGTGTCCTTCGGTTTTTCTAAATACTCTTACATGATATATTAATAATAATAAATTTAGAATAATTAAGATAGTTGTCTTTTAGTCTTTCGCTCTAAACAAAAATTAGAATAACTATAACGATTTTCTAATAATAATCAATAAAATAAGTGCAATGCACGTACATATATACTAGATATATAGTAATTAAATATACCTAAATTTATTTAGTGTGTATATATATATATATATATATATATCTATAATATATATATATATATGAAAACTTTGGTGGTAAAATTTTGAATTCCTAAATACCCTTGCATGTTATTTATATTTAAGAGTCAAAGCAATAAAATTTGCATGCAAGTTTTTTTTCTATACAACTTTTCATGTTCCAATGATAATAATTTTTTCTATCATTACCATTTTTCAAAGATTATTATTCTCAATAGAAAATTTTAAAAAAAGAATAAAATTTGTAATTCGAAGCATTGTAAAAAAAAGTACACACATGAATAATCATCTGAAAAAGACGAAAAAAACGACAACTGACCTTATGATACTCTAATTAAAATACGTGCAAAGCACGTACATGTAGACTAGTGTGTGTGTATATATATATATATATATATATATTATATATATATATATATATATATATATATATATATATCAAATGATCTGTAGCCTAGTGGTTAAGAGAGATGCATGCGGGCCCAAGTAGTCAGGAGTTCGAGCCCCGGTGGAGGCGAGCTCGTCCCAATTACCCATTGCTTCAATATATATATATATATATATATATATATATATATATATATATATATATATATATATATATATATCTATATATAAAATATGATAACTTGGTGGTGAAACTTTTGAATTCCTAAAATATCCTTGAGTATTTTATAAACATAATGTTATTATGTCAACTTGCATGTCATTTATGTCTAAGTGTCAAAGCAATAAAATTTGCATGCAAGTTCTTTTTTTCATACAACTCTTCATGTTCTAATGGTAATAAAAAATTTTTCTTACCATTTTCTAAAGGTTATTATTCTCAAAAGAAAATTAAAAAAGAACAAAATTTGTACTTCAAATTTTTTGGCATTGTAAAAAGAAAGTACAAGCACATGAATAATCACCTGAAAAAGACGAAAAGACGATAACTGACCTTATGATATTTTAATTAAAATACGTGCTAAACACGTATATATATATATATATATATAATATTATATATATATATATTATAATATATATATATATATTATATAATAGGAAAACTTAGATGGTGAAACTTTTGAATTCCAAAAATACCCTTACATACTTATACTAATTAAAAATAGTTAATTAATTTTAATAAGGACAACTTAGTAATTAGAAAGATTAACCTTTGGTCTTCCTAAAGAGTCTTCCTAAACTAATTAAGAAATTAAAATACGTGCAAGTCACGTGCACATATCCTAGTATCTATAATATATAAACTTGGTGGGTGAAACTTTTGAATTCCTAAAATATCCTTGAATATTTTATAATATGATATGAAGTCTCCTCTTTCTATACAACCCTTGAGTATTTTGAATTCCTAAACTTGCATGTCATTTATGTTAAAGCAATAAAGTTTGCATGATATGAAGTCTCCTCTTTCCATACAACTCTTAATGTTTCATGGTAATAAATTTTTATGTCCTTACCATTTTTCAAATGTTATTATTCTCAATAGAAAACTAAAAAAAAGAATAAAATTATCCCTTAGCATTATAAAAAGGAAGCACATACATGTGAGTAGTCATCTGGAAAGGACGGAAAGACGGTAGCTGATCTTATGATATTCTAATTGAAATACGTGCAAAGCACGTACATGTAGACTAGTATATATAAACTAAAATTTCTTATTCGGTTTTCGATTTTGATTGAAACAGAAACCCAAAACCGAAAAAAATTAATATTTTCAAAATCGAAATCGAACCGAATCTCGATTCAATTTTCGGTCCAAAACCGAATAATGCTCACCTCTAATAACCACTTGTTATGCACCAGCACCACCTTAAAGAATTGAATTTAAGTTAAAAGAGTATTTGTGTTATGCACCAGCACCGCCCTTAAAGAATTGAATTTAAGTTAAAAGAGTATTTGAGAACTTCAAATTAAATATAGCACAGCCCAATACTTAAAAAGACAAAAGAGCAAGTAAAAAATTGGCAGAGAATAAAGGCACTTCAATATACTTACACAAGGCTAGCCCTAATTTTGTTGTGTTGTGCATTTCCAAGTTTAAACTTGAGAAGTTACCCAGGGCTAGCCTAAATGTTAGTACATAAGTTAATTTTTTTTTTCCCTCTTCTTCTTCACTTTTGCTTCTCAAAGTCCTAAACATTTTCTCTTCCAAATCTCAATACGTAAATTCTAAATATTGTTTTCAATCCATGTTCATGCCTAAAATTCATCTTTTAGTAACTAAAATTTGATTTAGTATTCATTCTAAATAAATTTTTCAAAGTTTTGAACTCATTTTAGAGTTACGAACTTCAAAAATTCGTCCATAGTCGTAACGGGGGCGATGATGGACTGTAAAAAATGTTGACAGTACTACTAATTGGAAGTACTGTCAAATTTTTTGACAGTCCTACATAAAACATCATATTTTTTAGGACTGTCAAATTTTTTTCCATTCCTTCCAATTGGTAAGGCTGTCAAAAACTTTGACAGTCCTACATAAAACATTGAACAACATACTTTTTTAGGACTGCCAAAATTTTTGACAGTCCTTCAAATTGGTAGGACTGTCACAGTCATCTTGTTTTTAATAACAGTGGAAGCAGAAGTAGAATGCTAACAATGCACAACTTCTTAAATATTTTTCATGTAATTACAAGGATTTATATTTTATATAATCATTAAGTTACCTTTATAGATATTTTTAAATCTATTGTAGACTTAAATAAATTATCTACTCGGTTTAAAAATAAATAAATTTCCTACTCGGTTAAAAAAAAACTCAATTTTAAATCTATTTTAGAGTTAAGTTTCTCAATTTTGTTCATTTCAAAATAATCTTTATATATATACGGTCTATAAATCTGTTTTAGAGATAAGTCTCTCAAGTTTGTTCATTTCAAAATAAACTTTCTTATATACAGTTTATAAATCTATTTTAGAAATAAGTCTCTCAATTTTAAATATATAAAATAGTTACTAATGTAAAAAATAAATCTTCAACATAAACAGTTGAACCGTTAATGAACATCATGTTTTATTTAGGACTGTCAAATTTTTGACAGTCCTAACAATTTTCAGGACTATCAAAAAATTTGACAGTACTAAAGGAACTTGCTGCCATAGCAAGTGCATTTCATGACTGCCAAATTTTTTAAGAGCCCTAACCATTTCCAGGACTGTTAAATGTGTTGACAGTCCTGAAAGGAACTTACTGTCACAGTACTAAAACTTGTATCAAAAACTGACCTTTCTCCATCTGCTAAACTGGATTTTCTTCACGATGAAGCAAAACATATATCTTTCTTGATTATTTTTGGCATTTTTGGTGTTATATGTTCTGCCATATGTTTGGTTGCGTAAAAATTCAATTTTCCCTTTTCTATGTACTGTTTGTTCTTGGCATAGGTATTGAAGAGGAAAGTTTGGTTCTTTAATGGTTGATGACATTTATTAGAAAGTCCCAGATTGTCGAGGTTGGATCGATTGATGCATAGATACCAATAGTTTTTTTTTTTTTTTTTATAATTTGGATGGCTTAGTTGATTAGAAAGGTTGGATTTTGATCAGTTTTTGAGCATGGAGAACCAACAAAGCTTTCGTCTTAGGGACCTGGAGAGGTTGCAGAGCCTCCGGCAGAAGAGCTTCAAGATGGGGACAATGGAGAAGGAGAGGAGCTTCAAGATGAGGGAAATGGAGAAGCAGGGAAGCAGAGGAGCTTCAAAAATCTAGGGTTTGAGAAGAGAGAGTGAAAATTAGAATGATTTAGTTTGAGTAGATTTGGGGGGGGGGGGGGTGTTTGGGCAACCCTTTGTAAAAAAATGGGCTGACATGAGTAAGTTTTTCTCTAAACTGGATTAGCTCCAATATTGGGCTAGTCCTGAGTAAAAAATGAAGTGACCTTATAATTTGTCTAAAAATGTTCCAATAGGCAACTTGCGTGATGACTAAAAATAAACTTCCAACAACCCGACTGCAAGGGATACTAAAAGTCACCTTCACTGACTAGAGTCCAGGCCCGGTCCTGAACTTGTGCAACTGGTGAGACAGAACATGGCCCTCTAAATATCGAGGGCCCGTATTTTTTCTATTTAAGCTTAAATATTTATGTCTATAGTGCTGATAATATTTAGTGGACAACATCAGCTGGTAGAGTGGAATATAGTTTATTTCTTGGTTTATTCTCTACGTACACAGGTCAAATCCCCACTGGTTGTGTTGTTTTGTAGGTTTTTTCGTTGTAGTTCCTAGTTGGAATCACACATACGCTATGTTATAGATTTTTTTTCCCCATTTTTTAAAATTTTGTCTAAAAATTGATTATGAAATAAGCACCGTATAGAATAAAATATGTTACTGAATATAACACTTTTATTTTAATAGTTGATTATTGATATGGTTTTTTTTTTGTATGTTTGCACTTTATTCTTTCTTTTTGTAAATGGTTAATAAAAACTTAAAAAATCCACGTTTTAGTACGATAATAATATTATCAGATATTAACACTTTTTAAATTATTAATTATTGGTATCATTACTTAGACTTGTGTGTTCACTACATTCATTCGTTGTTTATATATATTTTTATGGATGATTTTGTACGAACTTTTTTATGTAATGTTTCTTATATATTATGATTATTCTTGTGGATTAGTATTATAAAAGGTTTAGCTTTGTTATATATTGAGAATGATTTTCTTGATAAATTTATATTCAAAATCTAATCAATGATGTTGTTGTCTAAAAATTCAAGGAGGACAGTTTTTGTGTGATAGTCTTTTATTGTTTGTCCATTACTTTGCATCTAAAAATGCTAGTTAATGCTTACTTTAATGGTACTACACACTATTAATTATATACTGGTTTTGTCTGATATTTTGCTTCTACTGAGGTCTACATTTTTTATTCCCATCTATTATATTTTAATTTTGCTGATGTATCTATTTTTATTTATGTTTTCATGTTTGCACGTATATAATTGCTAAAAGGTGTTGATGATTTTGGAGTCGTCAGATAGATGAAGATTTTGCAAATTTGAGTATTATTTTTTTTTCTAATATTTAGACTATATAGTCTTTCCATCAATACAATTCTTATCATATATGAAAGTTATCTTATTAATTTTTTTTACATGTGTCATTTGTCTTTAAAAAATAAATTAAATTTTGCATCATTAATATATGACATCGGCAAAAAGTAAAAAAAAAATTTAACGTTTACATAAATGGGGTCTTGTTTTTAGTTTTATAACAGGGCCCTCTAAGTCTCGTGATCGGCCCTGCTAGAGTTGCTGACCTTCCGGACTGTCACGTACTCCCCACAGTGCAAGGCACCCCTGTCACGCCCCAGAACCAGAATACCGGAGAGCGGGGGCAGACATAGCCAGCTACGCAATCCCAAAGTAAGTTAATACTCTGAATCACGTATAAGCTGTCAAGACATGGGGGTTACTTTACAAGCCATCAGTCAATCCTAAGGTTTAACAATCCTAGGTATCTCAATCACATGCAATTATACAAGAGCAAAGAGTACGATCATCATACATACAATAGTAAGGCGTCCCGAACCATATATACATGACTGATCATGAAGCCAGTACCACAGAACTGAGGACTAGCTAGAGTATTAGTCGTACATGATAAGGACTAGCTATAGTCTAGAATACACATATCATGTTTATGCCGTAGGCTACAATATCAAGAAAATACCAAAACACGAGCTAAACACGTGCTCGGGGCTAAACGTTACAGGAGGAGAATTACATATCAGTGGGAGAAGAAGAAGAAACCCACTGAGGCACTCTGGTGCTCTGGCTGGTCACCGTCGAGTAGATGGTGCGGTAGATCCTTCGGGCTCTTCTATCAGAACCTGGCCATGCAAAACCAGTGGGGTCAGACCCCAAATAGCAAGTACACAAGGGAGGCCGAACTATGAACTTAAAACCAGCAATCATTAGTAAACAAAGCAACAATAAGTAAGGGAGGATCGAGATTTGTGCAGTACCAATGCACTTATCCCGATTATAGGAAGACAGTAAGTAAATCATCATTTGACATAAAGTAAACTGGAGAACATGTTAAATAAATAGAACTGGATAGACAAGACTTAGATAGGGAAGGTGATATACGATGGGATAACCATGGGACTATTCAGATAACCAGGTTACAACCCGTAAACCAAACAAGGACCGGGTTGTAACCCTTCGTCTGAACGGAACTTGGTTTCTCCCACCATTTATCGGCAATATAAAATAAGAAAAATAGGACATGTAACAATCATGTACAAGATCAAGACGAGACTAGACAGATTGAACTCCATCCAACATTCACGGCCAAGCAAGAAGTACGGCTTGATACTTTAACTAACTAGGGTTATCACATGCCTAGTTACTAGCAAGATGCAGCGAGATTCTTCCAAGTCCAATTACCCGTTTGTTACTACCTGAGTAACTCCAGCAAAGAAAAGAAAAGATAGCATGATATAGCAGACACACTGTAGTAAGATACATGTGTCCTAAGGTACACACTCGACGGCGGGCTGAAGTGCGCTCATCTCGACGGATAGCAACAAATCCCATGTATATATATATATAAGGCCGAGATCAAAGGGGCAACAGGTAACTGGGAAAGTCTCTCCATGAACTACTTGATCAATCTAGTCATTAATCCTAGCCATATTCAGTATAAATCCCTGACCGTAGGAAACCAGGATTCATGTCCTAGACATGATGCAAGACAAGACGGGTTCATTTGTACAAACACAATCACCCACGGTGTCCAAGTTATTTAATCTTGACAAGTCATGCTAGCCGTCGCAACAGCACTACAAGGAATATCATATCAAGTCTACTCGTCAGGAGTGCGCCACGGCGGGCCACTATCATGTCATTATCATGTTTACTTGTGAAGAGTGCACCACTACGGGTCACTATCAAGAATTATCATGTTAAGTTTACTGGTCAAGAGTGCGCCACGACGGGCCACTATCAGGTCATGTCAGGTCATTAATCAGGAGTGCACCACTACGGTCACTGTCGTGTTTAGGGTACATGTGCCGGACAGTATAGTGCAAGCATTCAATCAGGAGACTCAAGTTATGCTGAGGTTACAAGACACAGGTCATCAGTAAAGATCAAATAACAATAGAGAAATAATAATAATAACAATAGAGAAATAATAATAATAACAATAATTAAATAGCTGGACAAGGCACAGGAAGGAGCCCTGCGGCTCAGGGTCACTATCAAGTCATGCTAGTTCCTTGTCACACCATGTCATGTACAATTGTCATTTCAGTCATGTCAATCAAATCGTGATTTATCAAGTTCAGGACAAAAGACGTAAGGATATAAAATGGGCGTAAAAATACACAATAAGGAGTTACAAAACGTGGGAAAATAATGATAATTAACAGTACACAGGGCTATTGGAAAGTCATGCGGCTCAGGAAGACCGGTCTATGCGGCTGGATCAATGCGGGTCAAAATCGAGCCCATGCGGCTCAGAAGATTAGGCTCATGCGGCCAAGAGTGAACTCTTATGCGGCCAGAAAATAATTTCTCATGCGGTCAGGATAGAGACTAGCTCCTGCGGCTGGGGAACAATATGCGGCAGGATCAACTCATGCGGCTGGGTCCAAGCAAGGGTCATGCGGCTCAGGAATGTGGCGCATATGCGGCCAGCGGGAGATGGGTCATATGCGGCTGGGAGAGACTAGTCCTCATGCGGTTGGGAACGAGTCTGCCTTATGCGGCTCAGAACGAGTAGTTCCATGCGGCTGGGACAGAACTCCTTATGCGGTTCGGGGAGAACCAGTCTATGCGGCTGAGTTCAATTGAAGCCCTATGCGGCTAAACAAGGGCGGTTCATATGCGGCTGGGGACGTTCAAGTCAATGCGGCTGGAAGGATAAGGAATCTTATGCGGCTGGAAGAACTTCCCATGCGGCTGAGCTCAAGCGAGTCTCATGCGGCTGGGAAGGCCATGCGGCCAGAGGCTAGCCGCATGAGGATTCATGCGGTCAAGTACTGCCTATGCGGCTGAACTGTGCTTCTTCTCCAAATTTCCGAGAAGAAGTACACTAAGAAGCCATGGCTGCCAGGATGCATAAAACCTCCATCCGGAGTCCAAATCCGGACTTCCATAGGTCAAAATGGGACAGAATGAAATGCTCTACAACATAGAACCATCAAAACTCGGAAATAACAAGATTAAATAGATCAAAATCCATAAAAACTAAAATTACTTAAAGCTAGATCTACAACAACCGAACCATCAAAATGGAAAACTCCAAGTTCTAAACAAGCTTAGAATATAACAAAGAAGAGAATGGAACAAACGAAATTAAGATCGTCCAACATTCGGCAAGGTGTACTTGCCTTGGGCTGGAGGAAGAAGATGAAGATGAAATAAAAATAATGGAGGAGAGAGAGTGGTAGGTGGCTTATATAACAAGCCCAAGCAATCTACCATTCATTCCTCTCCACTCAATCTAAACCATACACCTCTCTCATAAAGAACCAAACTAAACCAAACCAAGTCCAAGTCAAAGAAACCAAACCATGGTAAACCAAAACCCATTAAACCAAGTCAAATGCCAAGCCAAGTTAAACCAAACCCAATAAAACCAAATCCAAGTTAAACCAAGCCACGAAAACCCTGTACTTTGGAAAATTTTAAAATATCACGCAGATCGAGAAATACGAAATAAGGCTCAAATAAACACGTATCCGTATAAAATACCGATACAGTGAGACGGGTCTCACAACCCCAGCAAATTCAGCCTGAAGACACGAAGGCACAATTATGGGGTGAGCGTTCGGTTTATTCGGTTTCAACCGAATCGAATTAGTCAAAACTGAATAAATCGAAATTCTAAAAATTCAAAACCGAGATCGAACCGAATTAGCCAAAACCGAAACCGAACCGAACCGAACCCAAAAATAATTCGGTTTATTCGACTTATTCGGTTTCAACCGAATCGAATTAGTCAAAACCGAATAAATCAAAATTCTAAAAATTTAGCCAAAACCGAAACCGAACCGAACCGAACTCAATAATAATTCGGTTTATTCGATTTATTCGGTTTGTTCAGTTGAAACTAATGGGTCGGACCCAAAGTTCGGATCATGGTTAAATTATATTAAAAATTATAATTTTTATACACATATTTGTTGAATTTCAAAGTTACACACAAAGTATAACTAGTTGATAAATTATCAAAGTTGTAATTCAAAACACATATATAGAATTGTTGGTTTCAAAATATACACAATTTTAAATTGAGGATATTTATATACTTGTATAATTCTTATTTAGTTTTCGTTTTGGACCGAAATCCAAAACGAAAACAGAATATATATATATTTTTTTGAAAACCGAACCAAATTATTTTTAATCCGAATCGAATCTCTTATTTAGCTCGGTTCTGTTCGATTTTCTCGTTCCAAAACCAAATAATGCTCACCCCTAGTCACAATATTCCATCACTGCTTAGACTAATGAAGAAAAAAATGAAACATAACACATTTGGTATCTAGGAGGCACGGATACCGCAA
Source organism: Iris pallida (assembly GCA_029216955.1). Lineage (NCBI taxonomy): Eukaryota > Viridiplantae > Streptophyta > Magnoliopsida > Asparagales > Iridaceae > Iris > Iris pallida. Next base: position 39,488 of record JANAVB010003244.1, read on the forward strand.
AATTTAGTGTTGTGCCCGAGGTTGAGTTAAGTTCAGGTTGATGTGGAAAATTATGAGGTATTTAAGTCTTTACCTTTGTCTGTTAAACACCATCAGCGGATTTTAAAAGTTCTGATGCTTCCTGGATCTTCAAAAAATATAAGGTGAGTGTCACAATCGTTTTTATGTTAGAGCGGATGGTGGTGGTGGTGGTGGTGGTGGTGGGGATAATATAGACTGATATATAATTTTTTAAAAAATGATGGGGCTGGAATTCGCTGCCACTTTGATATGGGTAATTCCTAAGAAACAGAACCATGACTGTAACCTCCTCCTCCTCCCAAGTCCAGGATCGGTCCAGGAGGTTGGATTGTTTTAGCCAGAAATAATTTTGGTTGTCCTTCGTCCTTGACTCCACAAAAAAGTTATCAAATTTGATTCCAGAAAAAAGATATCTTCGATTCTCGGATTCCGAGTTCCAATCCTGACTCATGAGTTACTCGAGGCATTTCTAATGAAAACTCAAAAGAGATGGGGTGGACCGCGGAGGCTCTATTGGCGGAGAGGTCATGTGGACTAAGAGACCTGGGAGATTGTCCTAACTAGAAGGGTTGTCCAAATCCGATGGCTTGTCATGCATATCACAGGGCCGGTCCTGCCCAAGTCTAAAGACTACATTATGCCAACAATCAGCATTATGACTTTACACTCTATAAGGCTGCACCATCTTTCCTAAACTTTGGATACTAAAAAAGCTAGGGCTACCCTATATCCTTGTACGTTGGATGAGTTGAGTTGATTGCCCGTCTCATTAACTGTGCTGGTCATAGAATTCCGCTGGTGCTAAAATTTGAGATCTTATCCTTCATGAAATCTATGACACACTAACCTGACATTACCAGTCACCACAATACAAACAATAGCTTGCTCGAGGAACCGATCCAAAAGAACAAAATGGAAATACACAAGTTTTCAAGAGTCATTTCAAGATGGTCAATAATATATGCAAGTGTTCCTGAGAAATTTTGAAAGAGCACAAAATCCAGCTGTAGAGATTTTTCATACAATCCAAAATATGATGTAGTACATCTAAACCAGAAAGAAGAACAAGGAAAACCTGCTTAATTGAAGAGAACTTTGCTCATTAGCCTCTCTGAAAGAAGTAAAGATACACCAGCTTGTAGAACTGAGCGATAAGCTATTACATTTCCAGGAACAAGAAAGAGCATGCAGCACGTACCTTGTATGCACATAGATCGGACGTTACATCAATGGACTCTCCTCAATCTGTGGAGCATATACATGGGGACAAACATGTTTTGCACAACGTTGTTTCAAATGTTCGGTAGCTTCAGATGAACCATGCACCAATACCTATACGCAGAAGAAATGATATATTTTTATGACGTGCAAACATTGGTAGCCAAAAGCACACCTTGTAGAAAGACGTAGCAGCTGCGCCTCGCATCTCAATAGACGAGTCGTCTTTCTTCGGGCACCTAGGACACGTCTTATGTTTTTTTTTTTTTTTTATATATACAAAAAACTTTGAGGCAGAAAAGCGACCTTTACCTTATACAAGGGAGCTAGATAACTGTGAAACCCATGTTTTCGTAATTAATTAATATCAGTGTTTTGTATTAAATATTAGTATTTCTAATTTATTATTATTATTATTATTATTATTATTATTATTATTATATTTTGAGTGCAAATGATTTCGAAAATAATAAAACATAGCTTTTTGAGTTGAACCCAGACCCGAGTCCGAACCCAGACCCAGGCCCAGGCCCAGGCCTGAGCCAAACCCAATCATTTTTCCTCTTTTCCTATTAAATCTAACTTGGTTTAATAGTTGTTTAATTATTAAAAAAAAAAAATTATATGTTAGCTGGTCCCGTAGGACCAGCACCCCCCAACTCATTCTTCACTTCCTACTTTTTCTCCCTGCCTTCACTCTTCACCACACGAGCACCCCCCACTCCTCCCTTTATTACTCACCACAACCTCCCCACTCTCTGCTCACAGAGAACTCTTTCTTAAACTCATCTCTCTCCTCTTTCTCACAATCCCATCTACAGAGGAGAAGCTCCCAAACCCACTTCCTCTTCACCCCCAAACCCCCACTCGCCCAACCGAGCCCTCTCCCTGAGCTGCACGCCGCCCCCTTCGGAGTTTCCCGGCCGACCACCTCGGCCAACCGCTGACCTACTCCAGCGCGCCCCGCCGAGCTCCCCTCCGGCGACCCGCGTCAGCCCCGCCCCGTCAACGCCGCTCTGGACCGCGCGGCCCCCTCGCGGCCGAGCCCCCGACACCCCCGTCGGCTCCCTCTCTGGCCGATCCCCCGCGGCCGTACCCCTGCGCCCCTTGCGCGTCTCCCTGGTGAGTTCTCTTTGGCCAGCACCCCCTGGCCGTGCCCTAGCTTCTGCGTTTTTCAGCGTTCATTGACGACGCTGCTGTTCCAGCGCTGTTTCGGGATACGTTCGCTGTTCGGAGCTCTATATTCTTTCTATTATTCATCTGAGAGCTCTAGCCGAGCAATCCGAGAATAACCCATGTCCCGTCTCTTTTATATAGTCGATGATGAGCAATGGTCCCCGATTCCCTTTGGAAATTCGGTTTAGCGACGTCGTATTTTTTGCGGAACCTTCAGAAAGGTTCTGTGGATTATTTTGGATTCCCGGAATATTTCGGGAATTGGTTTTTGGTATGTTTTAGCTTTCCGGATTTTTCCGGTAGCGTTATGTGATTTTGGATTGGAATCGGACTTCCGAAATTATTTCGGTTCGTCCCGATTATTCTGTGGATTGGTTGTGGATTATATATATAAATTCGGATTTTTTCCTGGTTTGGGATTTGTAGAAAATTATCGGCGCCAATTTCCAGTTTTTGGGTTGACCAAAAACAGAGGAGATGCTGCCGGATTTTTCGTAAATCCTGGATTATTTTAAAATGAATTTAAAATGAATTTCGAAATTTTATTTAATATTTGGTTTTGGGTGACGACCGTATCGGTCAATGGATCCGGCTAAGTGCAAACGAAACCGGCCCCGCCCGGACGTTGAGGCATTAGCCAAGTTGAGGATTGGACCATATCTGAGACTTATTATTTATCTTTTTTTATTATTATTCTGTTTTATTTTATTTAATATTTCAGTTTAGGACTAACGGCGGTTTGTCTTATTTCAATTTATGTAAATAAATTGTAATGGGCATAAGCCCAGCGGCCGTGGTCTGTAACTGTAATTGGTAGATTAGATTTTGTTATTTCTGGTTTTGCGAGTTTTCTATTAAACGATTAAATTGAATAAAAGTATTTTTGTATAAAAATAACTAAGATTTTCTCACCTAAAATTGACAAGTTTTTATTTAATTAAAATCATGTATTTCACACTAAATAAGAAAAAATTAGCTTTATACTATGAAAATACCAAGTTTTAATAATTAATCTGGCATCGACGAGTTTTCCGAATTCAAAAGTTAAAACGATCCTTTTCCCTCGTATTTAATCAACGCATAATCGCGTTTTGCTTGTGTTAGCTAATTAAAAGATTTAAAATTGACTAGGGAACAGTTTAGAGATTACAACTAGCTTAGTTAGCATTGACGATTCTTGGTTTCTGAGACAGCTTATCGAATGTAGGATTTCGAGGAAGAGTCTGAACTTCCATCCCGACGTATCAACCTATCTAGTCCAGTCAAACCTGAGGCAAGTACATTTCGTGTTAGTTTACAATTATTTAGTAATCGTTTTATTGCAAATTTAAACCACGATGCAACACGAGCACTGCTGTAACTACTGTAACTATTGGGGACTGGGGGAATAGTGTAATGAGTATGACCATACTGTAACTTACTGTAACAAATTTCATATCCCTTACTGTAACAAGCCCAAGCCGGTCATATTCATTGCCTATTCATATCACAGAACTGTAACTGTTTTAAAACTGTAACTGCATTGTTGATTTCAAACTGTTTAAAAGTGCATGATTCTATTATTATTTCAATTGTCAAATTAGCATGGATTGTACTTTGTTCCCTCCGATGGAGACCAACATTTAGGTATCACTGATGAGGCTTTGTTCCGCGATCCCAACTAGAAGACGAGGATTTTGAGACTGATGAGGGTGTTTGCCTAGAGTTTCTTTCTTCTTGATGTATGTAGAAAATGGTTTAAGTTGCATCTTTTATTTCATTGTAAAAGTTTAATAAAGTTTTAAATTTTCAGTTTTTTTGAGTTGTGACAAATATAGATGTTGTTGTGGTTACCTGTTAATGGAACAACTTACTGCCGCCGTCTCAACAACGGTGCAGGCTGGGCATGATCCGGTTCGACCCAATTATTTGGGATGGGTCGTGACAGTTTTAGTGGTGGCCCATGCAGGTCTGAACAACAACTTAGAAAAACATATTTAGAAATAATTAGAACACTAGAAACATTAATTTGTCACAACATAGGACCGAAATATATAAATAAATATTTTTGTTTGATTATAGACTGGTAGGATACCTTGCTTATGTTTGCACCCTAAACCTCCAAGAGAATGACCATTGACAAGACCAATCCTGCTGGCGATGAGGTGTCATCTCCGGATCATATCCATCTCCTCAACCTAGTCCAGGGTTTATTCCCTCGCAGCTGATTGACCGTCCTATAATGCTTCCAGTGAAGTTTTCACTACACTGGCGATTCCTACCTCTTCTCAAACTGAGTTGCATTTCCTTGGGGAAGTACCCATTCCTGTTGCTCCACCAGTACCAGCAAACACCTCCCAAATGGTTGCCCTATTTCAGTAATCATGGAGTCCCAGAAAGCTTAAGATGAAGCCCAGCAGGAACAGATGAATATCACGAGAGAAGACATG
>JANAVB010003245.1:0-54630 GCA_029216955.1 Iris pallida
ACTCCTATAATTGCTAAGCATACCTTTAGGGTCTGCTTGGATTGAGATGGAAAAATAAGCAGAGTTGAGTGGGGTTAAGTGAAGAGTTAAACGAGGGAGAGTATGAGTCAATACATATTACCTTGTTTGGTTTGGACTCTGGAGGGAGAGTTAAGTGAGGTGTGTTTAATAACTCTTACTTTGATTGAAGATTTTGAGTGAGAGAAAAATTAATAAAAATATCATAGTTACCAAAATATCCTTATTATATATGTTATAAGATTAACTTTGGTTGTAATTTTAATTAGAACTTGTCAAAATAACTTCACAAATGAGAAAGCTACGGGCCAGCTATTGAAAGCAAGAAAAATAAAGATAAAAATTATCAATTTTATAAGACAAATAATGGATATTTATGATTTTTTAAATAAAATCTCTCAATCCCTTCGTTAACCCTCTAGTTTTGGGGTTAAAAATAGAAAAATAAGTTTAAACAAACACTCACTTAACCCTCTATAACCTTCCCTCCTAAACTTCTATCCTCAAATCAAGCATCTTTTTATTTTTCATGTTAACTCTGTTAACCATCAATCCAAGCATACCCTTAGACTAATGTTACTATTCACAGGCTTTTTTTTTATAGACTCACTCTTCTTTTTCGCTGTCTCACATATAGGTTGTAAAACAATTCAAACCGTTTGAATTCGGCTCGTGTTCAGCTCGGTCCAAGCTCGATTTAAGCTCGTTCGTAGACTAATCGATACCGAGTTCTAGCATAGATTGTTCGATTCAATCTTGTTCGCAAACAGACTCGAGCTCGGCTCAGTTTCTCATATGAGGATTTTTTCTAGTATATGTTGTCTTTTTTAATAGATAGATACATTTTGTCTTAGAAATTTTACTCATTTTTTTGTTCTTTATATGATGGTAAATTTACGATGTAAAGAACATAAGTAACTCAAATACAAAAGCCTTTAAAACTTGAGAGAAGCAATGTGTAGTCTATATAACATGTCCTATAAATACGCACTACTAGGACTGTAAAATGATTCAAACCGTTCGTATTCGGCTCGATCCAAGCTCGGTTCGAATCAAACTCGTTCGATAGTTAAGTCAAACCAAGCTCGAATACTCTTTGTTCGAGCTTGTTCGTTCGATATACTGGGTGTGAAGCAGACGAGTGCCTCTTCTAGATCTTGCGTCGCCTCCTCAGCAGCCGTGAGCGCAGCTTCTCCGTCTGCACCTCCAAGCGCTAGTTCTCCGTCCTCGGCTCCATTCGCCCTTCCGAGATTCTCGTCCGTATCCGATCTTGGCCTGGCCGCAGTCGCCCATGTCTGCCCTTCTCTTCGTGTCCTCTCTATGTCGGTGGTCGACGACCTCTCGCAGGCCTCGATGAGTGCTTATCATCGGATCTAACCCTCTCAATGAGTTTTTGTTCTAATCCCTTCATTTATGGTCGAATCAAGTAAGCAGTAATTTCATTATTTTTTTAATGACTTCTTCTTCTACTATATAATGAGGCTTCAAAATGGCTCAAAAGTGAGTCATCTAAGCCGTATGTATATCATAGTCTATTTTATTTTCAAAAAAAAAATTAATTATGTAAAAAAAAAAATGAAAAAAGTTTAAATTTGTTATATATATTCAACATGGGGAATCGAACTCAACCAAACCAAAAAAATACCTCTCACCTTAACCACATGAGTTAGAAGAGATATTTAACTATAATTGGATGATATTTTTATTATACGTTATTATACATGCAAATCACGTGCATTTACTAGTATTTATAATTCAATTTTAATTTTAAGTCATTTGCATTATTAAGTTATATATATATATATATATATCAGTAATGATGTTAGTTAATTACAAATGTAGATGACTACCCAAAATGATGGACATAATCATGGTGGACGGACTACTGGCATAGTTATCCAGAAATGTGAGAACCACATATCTAGTCAGATATTTGGTGGATATGTAATTTTTAAAAATTTAATTATGTTAGTTAAATATTTTTACATTCACATAAAACATAATGTATATATTTCATTTATAGTTATACAATTATAGTTCCGATTTGCGAACCCGGGAGCAAGGGAATTGGCGGAATAAAGGCACTACGACACATGTGAGCTAAATATCGCCCAAAAGGCTTTGGTGCGTTCCACTATTTAGATGGACTTAAATTCCTAATCCACGGTGGAGTCTTAATCTTAAGTCTCGCGGAGCGTTCGTGACCTCAACGCTATACTTCCAACTCCAATTGGCGAGATGATGATCACACTATGGGATATAACAAATATACTAGGGTTACCTATTACAGGTGACCCTATATATTTCGATGAGCAGACATGCCAGTGATATGATTAGGAGGTACCTCAGTGTTATGCCGTCATCAAATAGTGGAAAAACAACACAATGAAGTTATTAACACGGCTTTGTGGCAACTTCATCACACTATTGACGACAAGGTTGATGTGGAGGAAATTTGGGTATGTACTCTAACGGTAAAGTTTATGTACAATTTAATTTAGTATTTGTGTAATATTTATATTTCAGGTCATGTATTGCATCAGAGCGTACTTGCTTTGTTTATGTGGTGCAATTATATTTTCCAATGCAACGAAAAATATGACATCCATATGTAATAACGTTTGGCTAGTACAATATTTGAAAGTCCACCTAAACAATAATGTCTTTCAAAAAAAAAAAAAACCTAAACAAGAATGTAGTGTAACCTATGCAGTGATAGCTAGTCGATGACGGCCTATAGTAAGTCCACCAGAACAAGAATATCAACTTTCTAATGTACTAATGACAACTATTTCGCTAAATCCAATGGTTTGGCATATATTATACAATTACAATTCGGTTGATCACAAGTATATATATAATTCCACGGACATTGTTCAACATTAGCTGAACAAGTGAGTTATGTTCAACAATTATGCTATTTGGCTCCCAAAATATTTGGGTGATGACATCTCCCATTATGTGGCATCTGACATGACAACTGACGTAACAGCTGACATAGCAAATTTTAACCCAAAACATTAATTACCCCAAAAAAATTAATGTTAATATCAATGTTAATACCAATATTAATGTTAATATTAATGTTAATATTATATTAATATAATATTAACATTAATATTAATATTAATGTTAATGTTAATATTAATTTTAATGTTAAGATTAATTTTAATTTCAATGTTAAGGTTAATTTTAATGTTAAGGTTAATCTTAATGTTAATTATCATGTTAATTTAATATTAATTTTAATTTTAATGTTAAATCTTGCTATGTCAGCTGTCATGTCAGCAACCATGTCATATGCCACATAATGGGAGACGACATCACCCAAATATTTTGGGAGCCAAATAGCATTTTTGTATGTTCAATTGCTACATTACTTATAAAACTTCTAAATTTAGAACGACTATCAAATGGTTGTCAGATAAATAATTTAGGAGTACTAGCATTATCAACATCATCATCTAACTCGTCATCTACATATTCAATTAAATCATCACTGTTTTTGTCATCATCCTCATCCTTATCACATTAAAATGCATTGACATTTTACTAGTTTTGTTATGAAATGCCAAATTAAGTCGCGTCTTTGTGCTCACACGCCATCGACGTTTTAAAGCATCATCACCAGTTGAGTTGGCGTTGTGCACGATCAGCACAACCCTCACGCCAACTCTTTTGGCATTCAAGCTTAACACGCCAATTGAGTTGGTGTTGTGCACTCCCCAACACAATTAGCACAATCCTCACGCCAATTGAGTTGGTGTCGTGCACTCCTCAACACAATTAACATGTAAATTGAGTTGGGAGTTCCATGACCCAACTTATAATTCTTCCACACTTCTCTTCCTAAGCGCTAATTCGTATAACATTTTCTGTATGAATGAAAACATTGTAACTCTAACCATCAAACTAATTTTAGGCGCACATAATTATGGTATTGGAAAAAAAAAATCATTCATTTCCTATGTTTATATAAATGAAGAAAGAGAAAAATCATTCCTTTTCTATGTTTAGACGGACGAAGAAAGGAGGATAAAAGGAAAATAATTTTCGAAGGAGGAAAAATAAAAAGGAAAAAAAAAATGGCTCTTCTATCCACCTAAAGATTCAATTTTTTACTCCCTTTTGTTTTTGTCTCACGTACACTGGTGAACTGTGAAGCAGACGAGTGCCCTCATCCTGCGCCGCCTCCTCGGCAGCCCGAGAGCAGCGTGAGTTTTTTTTTTTTTTTTGTTCCGATCACTTCATTTACGGTCGGATGTGAAAGTTTCTGGTTCGTGAGAGAGCTGGATCGTCATATTTTTTGGTTGATTTTTGTGGGTGTTCTGTTGTTGCGTGTGAGAGAACGTGAGAGAAGCTTCCTTCGGTAACCGACCGAGGCCTGGCCTAGGTCGCCGTCTCTTCTCCCTTGCTGGAGAAGCATGTACCTTTACTAGTAAAAAAAAAAAATAGGGTTTCTACTCTGACTTTGATGAGCATCATCTTTGGCGTTTGCTCGAGTACGAGGAATTAAATTTACAGTTACTCCTTAAAGTTCTGTTTATTTAAATTAGAATTTTGTTAGGGTCTGCTTGGTAGAGGTGTTTTCACAGGTTTTCGGGATATTTTTTATCCGACCGTTTATGAAAACCTCTGTTTTTTTTTAGGCACGGGTTTTAGTCGGCTCAAAAAAACCCCAAAACCGGTGAATGTAAATTTGGGTGGCTTTATAAACACCCTAAATCTGTGGGTTGTGAGGGATTTATTATTTTATTCCATTTATATACTCACCAAAAATGTATAATTATAACTACTAATACCTTTCTCTATTTAATTTTATTCGTGTAATTTTTTTTTCCAAAACTGCTCATTATTGAATTACCAAGCATGGATTGGACTAGTTTAAAAGTTGCTACTTAAAAACCATCCAAAACCGGACTCCTCATAACCGCTCATAACTGGTACTCTAAAAACACTTCAGAACCGCGACCTCTACAATTGCAAGTAGACCCTTAGACTTTGACAGCGTTCAGGCACGAGCACTCATGGTTGAGAAGGCACGAGGATGAGTGTTTGCCTCCATTGGTGAGGATATCTGCTCTTGTCGGTTTATATGGATTCTTTGTGGTCATATTGGTTAGTTAGGTTTTGATATCTGGAGTCACTAGTTGTTCAAATCTTTTTTTTTTCTCTAATTCTTTTGATTGGCTTAGGATATGGGACAGCAGCCGCCCACGCAGGAGCTTGGTACCAAGGATCTTCACCGGGTTGACTGGCGATTTTTTGACATATCTTTCGTGGTAAGCCTCCTGGACATATAATGGTTTTGCTAAATTAACCTCGCATACAGACTTTTGTCAGAAGTCAGAAGTAGGGCAATATAGAATTAGTGCAGTTTGTTACAAAGAACTACAATTCCTTAGTTCATTTTATAATCTGAGTTTCTGCATCAGTGCCACTACCTACTGTCGGTGAATATTTGGTAGGGGGTTATTTTCGGAAAACCATCTCTTATTTTAGGGCCGGGATGAAGGGTTATTGTCACCGGTATTCTTGTATATGTTGCAAGTTAGATACTGATGGATTTGCCTGTGGTTATTTTAGGTAACAATTAGAGTGCCAATTGCCTGGTCTTAGCTGCTTGCTACAACCCGATGTGATCAACCTAGGTTCAAGCTTAGCCATGTCCAATAGATCCTTGACAACCAAGCTTTTAGAATGTCGTCTAAACTGCTTGTAGGAACCAATATCAGCAAACTAGACCTCGAGTCCAGGAAACTGGGATCTGGTGGTATTTACAGGCTTTCAGAAATAATCAGGTAGAACTTTCAGATGAACTTCGCGCGAAAGCTATATACTCGTAATCTAGATCTGTTTTTTTTAAAAAACTTGCCGATAAGCAATTTCAACCCGGGAAGTGTGCGTAAACTTCCAAGTTACCTACCTTAAATTGGTGTAAACCTGAAAGATTGTCAAACTCGCATGACTAGGCAATTTATTTTACTTCCTATTTCTTACTTTTTGAGTGCAAAGTTTAGCATCTAGGTCACCATTAAGTATGATAACCATTTAAACTTGCTTTTCGGTGAAGGGCGTGCTCTCTTCATCAATGTCCTGAATCCTGATCCATGTCTGGACCTCTGTTCGATCAACTAGAAACTTGATACAATGTTCTGCGAGTCTAGCTAGACAAATCCTCAATTTACTATTATATGAAAACTAAATCAAGTACCTTCGAGAAAGGAAACAACAACAATAAGAATTCCCTAACCAACTGGTGCTCATTCTAAAGGTGGTATTGACGCCAATTTGAAAACTGTGAAAAGCTAAGGTTGTCCGATCACAGCTTCTCGCAGCCGGGTTTTGTGCCACTGAAATCCTTATATCATGATCAGACAGTTTCTATTTATACATGCCTGCTTATAATACCTGCCGAGAACTTTTAGTTTTCATAAACCTAAGGTTTAATTGTTTTATCGGAATTGGTCATCTCTTCTTAAGGGAATGTGTGTGCAGAATTCATCCTGTGTCTCCTGACAGGAGACATTTTGAGACTGCTATATTGACATTGATAGTCACAAACTATTTAATGTGGACAATACCAATGGGAAGGTTAAAGGGATATGATAATTGCATACAGATTTGTAGTTGTTCATTTATGCTTTAAGTAGCTACCATGTGCTTGGCATTCTTACCATCCCCCAACAAATTTGTTTGCTATTGTGTCACATCCCAATCCCAAAATACACGGGATCATGTCACATAGTAATGACCAGTTACGCATTCAAGCGGACTCCAACCCAACTCGAATGCGTATACATGGTCCAGATGAGATCAAATATCCATATCCACAATAAATATCCACAACATTAGCTATAATACTCTAAAACTCATGATATAAAATAACTGTGGTGGAATGATAAGAAGGCATCATCTGCCGGCAATACTTGAATCCTTAGAATGTATCCCCAATAATACTATGTTAGATCTCAGCAAATACCTCGATCTTGAAGGAAACCAGGTCCTCAGAGTGACGTAGCAAGATACATAATATGTATGTCTAAATAAATACAGTAAATAACGTACGGGAGAATAAACAAGTAAGATATATGCCACCACAATTAAACTACTCTATGTGAAATACAAATGAGGACAACGTTCGTACGCGTGGGCTGACATAACTTAAGTGTACGAGTAGCACTCTGGTGAGTCGCTAGCGAAAAGAAAATTATCGGGTAGGGCTCGTCTCGAGGCACTAGCAAATACCTGTCGAGTACTCATCACGATGCACTAGCAAATACTCATCGGGTAGTGATTGTCATCGGGTAGTGCTCGTCACGAGACACTAGCAAATACAAATACATGCAAAAATATAGCACAAGCGCCTAGTGACTGTCCTTCCCTCCCAATGAACTAAACCTATCAAGACTATCATGGCAATCAAGAGCAAGTGTGACAAGCAATCTCCATGAAACAAGTACAATGTATGCAATGAAAATCCATCTCATCCTAGAGTGTGTCGGTAGGTAATAGCATGTCATAAGCTTGAAAACGAAATAGGAAATACAAATGTCAATTATATAAAGAAAATGACTGATGAAATATATGAACATGTAAGTAATGTATGTCAAAATATGCAAGGTATACTTGCCTCAGTTTGTCTAATCTGTGCTGATATTGCGGTGGCAAGGTCTAGTCCATGCCTAACCACAAACTACTGTCAGTCCTCAAGAAAACTACCAAATCCAAACAAACAACCAAAAATCATGACACACACACACACACATATTTATATTTCACACACACACACACAATATATATATACTAGCATATGTGCACATGCCTTGCACGTATTTTAATATTTTTTTAGTTAATTTAGGAAAACTCTTTAGGAAGATCAAAGGGTAGTCTTCATAATTATTAAGTTGTCCTTTTTAAAATTAATGAACCATTTTTAATTAGTATAGACATGTAAGGGTATTTTTGGAATTCAAAAGTTTCACCATCAAGTTTTCCTATTATATAGTAGAATATATATATATATATATATATATATATATATATATATATATATATATATATATATATATAAAATTTAATAAAAACATATATAGAATATAGGTAAATTCCTTATTAGGGTTTAAATTTTTTTTTTTATAATTTATATAATTAAGACGCCTATTATGGTTATCCTAAATAAAACTATATATATAACTATTTAGCCCTTAAAACAATTATATAAACAATCATAAGTTCTTATATAAATGATACTTATAAGGCTAAGAAATTAAATAAGACTATATAAGTGCTAAAATATTACTAAAAAATTAATGTGTATGCTAAGGTTAAAAGAATATATTCACATAATTAAATATTTATATCCAAACAGGCTTATAAATTAAATTCATAGTTACAAATACAATAATATAGATAGAAAATTCATATAAAAACTTTTATAATATAATATAATATAATTGTGATTAGGTACGATACGACCGACACGTGTTCCGTCATAGTTTGTCCCAAAGAAAGCCCTAACAAACCTATCCGATTCCACAGAACACTAAATTAATCGTAATTAGTTATGATGGTATGCAAGGACCTACCCTATGGTCCTTCACAGTCTGATCCAAAGAGTGCCCCAACCGACCCTAACCCGATTCCAAACGCTAAGTCATACCCAATTTTAGGCCGAACTATGCAATTTTTGTAGATAAATACAATGAATTATTTTAATAAGTACTTAAATATCTAAAGTTTTTTTGGCATTAAAATTCCTATACTACCAAAATTTTACCGTTAGACGATAACAATAAGTGTGAAAAGACATTTGTCCTTGTATACAAATCCCTTTTTTATCATTTTCTCCCCCATCCCCTAACCAACCCTTTCGAACCCTAATTTCATCTTCCTACACAATCCTAATTTCATAACCATATCGTAGTTTTATTTTCTTTCTAATTAAAACTCGAACCCTATCTTCATAATTAAACCCTCTCTAACTATGCCCTCCCCCTCCCCCTCCCTACCCCTACCCGCTACAACTCTTGCCCCTTCCTACCTTTGTTTACTGTTGGCGAGGGCTGTTCTGGCTGCAACTGGCCACACACTGGAGGAGACGTGTATTCCTGATGGACGTAGATGTGCATGTAATATTTTTTCATTATCAATAGGGTATATATTAGGTAAAATGCACTCGCATGTGTACCGTATGTTTACCTTATGTTTACCTTGACCAGAAGAAGGTAAAAAATGTGAAGATACAAAATCATATGCACAAACTTATTGTTTACATTCTATAGTAGGTATTCAAATAAATTATTTATAAAGAAAGCATATCATAGTCGTACCAACAAAATATGACGAATTTGCTATGCATGCATCCAGGGGCAAACCCGATGGTCTTCTTCGAGGGAAACCTTCTTGCTACCGTCCCCACTTGGGTTCAGTTTCCAAAGTTGTCGATGCAACTTTGGAATGAAGTGACTATCTGCAAGGTTACCAGTGTTATTGGCAACTTGTTTCGAATGGATTTGGCAACTGCTCACAAACAACGATTGACCTTTGCACGAGTTCTCGTTGAAATTAAGGATGCGCGTGATCTTCATAAGTTGTGCCTGTGCTACTTCCTGATGGCCGATGTTTTGAACCATAGTTCTTACTGATGGCCGATGTTTTGAACCATAGTTTGCAGTATCGTCCGATATTGATGCGGTTTAGCATGTCCCAATTCGATACCGATCGACACCCGATATTGATATACCGACCTTAGGGGTCTCTTTTTCGGTTAATTTGGCCAAAAAAGGAAAGGAAAAGACCAATCAGCAGAGTGTAAAAGCATAGTAAGGTTGTAAAAACATGTAAAAGAAGAAAACAATCTATCACATGTAAACCAATTGACAAGGGTGACTACTATTTCATTTAATTCCAAAACTACTAAGGAACAACACTGAAATTAAATGTATAAAATATATATGTTAATAATTTATAAATAATTATTTGTTTTCATATACCAATAAATCTGATACTCCGATTCGAAACCATCGATACTACCGATACTGCGATCCCGTACTCATAGGAATGGTCCGATATCGAATCCGATACTCATACTGCGAACCTTGTTTTGAACAACATGTCGTCTACGAGTAGGTCCCTCTAGTGTGCGCGAAATACTCTTGCCTTGGCTACGTGGTGTCACAATGTCCAAATTCAATACAAGAGGTTATTTGGGAAGAATGTTTGAAGATCCGCCGTGAAGATACTTCGATCCTGCCTCCTACGTCACTGGTAGGGGAGATATTAGATCCGATAGTGTGCGATGTCAGTCTACTTTATCCAGATAACTTGCCTAAAAATTCGTTATCCGAGCTGATCTCTCAAGCCAACACACGTATAGTAGGGAATTTCTAGAGACGAGTTGCAACAGATGTACCCTCGCCGTCCATTCATCCAAGCGACTTGTCTAACAAGGACAAAGTCACTTTTGTGGAGGACTCGGTCGTGGTGGAATATTGGGTACTTCGAGGGAGACATGTGGGAAGACATTTTGTATGAAGTTAGCCTCCTCAGTTATGGCCCCACTTAAGGGTACCAGATTCATAGACTTGCTTGGGGTTGAATGGTGTCTAGGCTTGGAGCCGGGCCAATAGTGGGAGCTTCATTCAAGGGATGGTTTACAAGTTTGTCGTCTATAATTAGAATGTCAAAGCAAGTTCCATGTCGAATTCAGACGAGGAAGAGGATGATGATATGAACAAGGTAGATGTCCGTGGGAGATATACAAATGATCTCTATGCTAAATCCCAAGTGGTTAGCAAAAGTCCATGCTTCCGAACATGGAACATTGTCACCAAAGTTGCATTAAATGTAGATGCTAATTCATATTGAACTGCTGAATTGAAGGATGATAGAGCAAAAGATAATAGGAATGGGTTCCACCAAGTTGCATTTAATGTGAATGATTTAGGCATGTTGCTTTTCAATATATAAGTGAGGATAGGGAGAAGGATGGAGAAACCGAGACGAACAAGACTAAGGCCAAGGGTGCTCTAAAGACGTCCAAATGATGAAGGAAGGTGATCGGGGGAGGCCCACGGTCGAGCGCGAACAACTCTGTTAGGATAGTAGATTATGTGTTCAAAGCTCTATGCTAGGCAAGAGAGCAGGTCCAAAGAGTGTTGAAGGATTCAACGAACATGCCGGAGATAAGGACACGAGTGCCTCCTCTTTTACAAAATGGCAAGAGATGGAAGTAGTAAAGGATTCAACGAACAAGTGGGCAATAAGGACAGGAGTTGCTGCTCTATTATAAACAGGCAAGAGATTGAAGTGGAGGGAGTGGTAAGGCAGGCTTTAATCCCATATGACAATTCAAGTATCCCATTAGAAGTGGATAGTATAGGCATACAACATTCCACTTTGAGTAGTAAAAGAGAGCCCCCAGAATGATGCTGCTGAACTGGAGGGAGCTGAAGGAAGAGCAGCCTAGAGCTTGGAAAAGTCTTCTGCTAGTAATGGCCTGCTGGCCACTCCTCTTGAAAACAATTTCAACTCTGAAGACGTCGTACACAATGTATTAAAGGGAACGTCTGGCCATCCCAACCCGCAATGGGCTCTGATGATGGTGGCCAAGCTAAGTAATGTCAAGAAGCGTGGTAATCATAAATTCGTAGTGCACAAGTGGAGGAACCTGCCTCTCACTTAAGGTATGCTTGGATTGAGGGTTAAGAGAGTCAAGAACGGGGAAAATACTCTTGCTTGGTTTAAGGGTGAGAGTTTAGGAGGGAGAATCATAGAGAGTTAAGTGAGGGTTTGTTTAGTTTAGTTTTTTTTTGTCATTTTGTCAACCCCAAATCGGGGTTAACGAGGGGAAGTGAGAGGTTTTGTTTAAAAAACTATAAATATTCCTTATTTGTTTTATAAAATATTATGATTTTTTGCACCGTAGCATCCCGACTTTGTCTAGATGTGTCATTTCTCTTCTCCCTTTCGCATACTTTATTACTCATTGTTGATAAGAAAAAGCATCCATGATGCATCTTGTTGAGTTGACGAGGAAAATAATAATTTCTAAGGTTAATAAAAAATTCAAACTGAAAAGATTTTTGTGAAAATATTTTTGTAGGTATTTTCTTTATTTGCTTTATATAGGTACCAGATTTCTAGTTTTTTTATGTGGAGATATTTTTTTGTGAAGATATTTTGTGAAAAAACAATTTGTAGTTATTTTCTATATATAGGTATAAGATTTGTGAAGATATTTTTTCTTAAGATATTTTGACAACTTTTAATTAAATATCCAATCAAATATATTTTTATGCCACATGATGTAATAAGGGATTGTAAGAAGACTTTGCCTAGTGCAGGACGAGAGTTTTTCTTACTCATTGAATTGGAAGACTACTAGAACTACAAGATAGAATATGTTTCTATCCTCCTCCAAGAAAGAATATTATCCATTTTTAGAGCACACCGAGCTGCCAGAACAGATGTTTTAACTCATTCTCCTTGTATAGCTTTCTTTTTCTTTTCCTGTAAACCGAATATTGATTCCTTGCATTTTCAATGGCCCGCCGTTGCAGAATTCCATGATGATGTGTACATGGCTTTTGTCCTCGATCAACTCGTGGAGGTGAACGGTGTTCGGAGCATCATTTAGGTGGTACAAGATATCGACTTCTCTCTGGATGTTCTCGATCCTCTGCTTCTTGCTGTTATTTTTTATGGACTTGCATGCAAAAGGATGACCTTTACTGTCTTTAACAAGATGAACACGGCTGAAGTTTCCTGCACCGAGACGTTCGCATTCGGTGTTGTATTTGGAACCCAAAGTGGCAGTAGGAAGTCTGAAGACTTTGCCTAGGGCGGGAGGAGGGTTTTTCTTACTCATTGTATTGTAAGACTTTGCTTATGCTCATGTTTCCAAAGAAGAACCCTCCTCCCGCTCTAGACAAAGTCTTCAGACTTCCTACTGCCACTTTGGATTCCAAATACAACACCGAATTTGAACGTCTCGGTGCAGGAAACTTCGGCTACGTTCATCTTGTTAAAGACAGTAAAGGCCATCATTTTGCATGCAAGTCCATCAAAAATAACAGAAAGAAGCAGATGATCGAAAACATCCAGAGAGAAGTTGATATCTTGCAGCACCTAAATGGTGGTCCGAACACCGTTCACCTCCACGAGTTGATCGAGAACAAAAACCATGTACACATTATCATGGAACTGTGCAACAACGGGCCATTGAAAATTCAAGAAAATCAATATTCGGCTTCCAGGAAAAGAAAGAGATCTATACAAAGAGAATGGGATAAAATATATGTTATGGCAGATAGTTTTAAGAGTTAATTACTGCCACCAGCTCGAGGTGCTCTAAAAATGGATAATTTTCTATTTTTGGAGGATACAAAGAAGACTTTGAAGATCGTCGGCGTTGTAAAGTCCTGTAATCCAGGTAAGTATATTTCTTGATTCAAAAATAAATCAATAAGTAGAAATTTCATACCTTGTTCTTCTTTGCCTTCCTTTTAGTTAAGAATTAGTTTAACAATATCACCAGAATTAGTTTAACAATATCACCGCTAATTTACCCTCTTGATTCAAGAAGGATCAAGAAGTAGGAAATTTTTGTGTACATTTTTCTTCATTGTGCTTTAGTTAAGAATTAGTTTGGCAATATCAGGGGAATATGTTAAAGAATGTGGTGCTGGAGGTTTTTCGTGTATTGCTCCCGAAGTTGCCAAACATGTCCCATATGGCCCCAAGGCGGATGATATATGGAGTGCTGGAGTGATACTTTATAGTCTTCTTCAGGTGTTCGTCCTTATGAAGGTTGCAACAGTTGTTTTAACTAAATAATTTGGTAGTTAATTGACATGGATGTATTATAATTAAATTTTCATATTTCAGTTGAGGCTTCCAGTGCCAACGGCACATTGAGAGCTATTAGATATAGCAATCATAACAATTACAATACTAGTCGTTGGGACAAAATATCAAAGGAGGGGAAAGATCTGGTATCAAGAATGCTGAAGGAAGATCCAGTCGACCGAATTTCCCTCGCTGAAGTTCTAAGTAGGTTCATTTATTTCTTGATCATTTAATTGCAAACTGACACACACACACACAGAGGAAATCTTGTTCTACCCCAAAACTGCTGCAATTAAACACACATAAAAACACACTCTCACTAACCTGCTTCACAGACCTTAATGTATACACACACATGTGAATGTAGAAAACTGCTGCACATATTCTCAGTCCCTGCATTACACTAGCTCAATACTGATACACTCATGGAATTAATTGTCAACTGCATCAAACTGCAGGTATCAGTATCTGATACTAGAACACCCACACCCTAACACACTGTTCTACACATAAATGGGAACTTACGCACACTGCAGTTAATACATAGTGGGGTCTGATACACTTCACTGACACGCAGAACACTCATCCATTTTGATTACCTATGACACATTAAAAATCCAAGACTGGAATACCCAAATACTTCAGTTTCAGTCCAGGAGTTATTCAACAACACACTGTCATTTGAACACACTTCCTACACATCCTATGATGACCCAGGACACACCACCAACACTGCTCGGTGCTGCTGCTCACTGATACACACACTGGACACATTCTGCTGCTCAAAAACTAATGTGCAAGAATGCCTACTTGTCTAGGTGCGTACCCGAGTACATAGAAGAACTATAGCCTATAGGTTAATTTTAGAATTCAATAATCCATAGTTATATTGTGTTAAACATTGTAGATCACAAGTGGTTCAAGGAATCTGGCGGCATTGCATCTGATCCCACAACAATAGAGAGGCCAATTATCAAGAATGAGATCATTCAAAACAATGACCATTTTTAAAATTCAATAATCCATAGTTCTATTGTGTTAAACATTGTAGATCACAAGTGGTTCAAGGAAACTGGCGGCATTGCATCTTGATCCCACAACAATAGTGTGACCAATTATATCAAGAATGAGATCATTCAAAACAATGACCATTTCTAAAAGATCACTACTTAAGATTGGTATTGTAATTTCTTCTCATTTAACTTGTTTCCGGACACAATTTATAATTAATTACATTTATGTTTTGTTTTTTCATTTTTTTTGATGATCTCAGAGACTATTGTTTTGGACAACGAATCCTTGGGTTTGAGAAAAGTTTTAAATCGTTGAGTACTTTCTGCAAGAAAAATGAAATTTCTTTTGATAACGTGAAGACTGGTCTTCGTAGATGGGTTGGCAAACATGACTCAGAAGAAATGGACTTCTTGTTGGATGTTGTATGAACTTTCTTTTGTGATTTTTTTTTTTTGGTTACTTTTGTGAAGCTTCTTTATATATACTTGCATGTTCTCTCCAGTTCTGTGCACTAATTAAGTAGACTAGAAATAGGACAATAAGAAGGAGAAATGGACTGTTTGGTGTAGGGATTTCTTTTGATTTTGATGCAGTAATCATGAATTGGTAATATCGCATGGGTTACTCACAGATGGATCTTGATGGCAATAAAAGCTTCCATCGAACAAAATTCGTAGCTATAATGCCTTTGAACTGAATTGAGAGGCCAGATTGTCTGGAGGTGGCATTTCAGAAGTTTTCTCTAGACATGGACAGGTAATTAATTTCGTTTTTTAATGTCTAATCCCTTTATTATTATTTAATTCATTGAATTGTGATATACTTTTTCTTGTTCTTGTTTGCATAGAAGCATTACAAAGGATGGTCTAAGAGGTTGTGATATACTTTTTCTTGTTCAATTGACAGCATGTGTTGATGAGATCACCCTTTTTTTTTATTTTCTCATTTAACAAAAATGTTATTAATGTTGCAGATAGAAATAGCACTTGCTTTACATGATCGAAAAATCAGCTTTGCTGATTTTCTGGTCATAATGAAGTGAAACACGGCAGTGGTGAATGAAGTCCCAACAAAGTCTAGTCTAGTGAAGCGATTTAATGTTTGGATTTATTGTGATCAGAATAAGCGTTTTAATGTTTGGATTTCTTTTGATCAGAATTCAGAAGCCATAGTTTGCAATTGTTTAGAACTTATGGTTATGGCGAACTTTGCTTTCCCAAACATTGTTGTATTGTTGTTTTGGGTTGTGATCAGAAGCCAAGGTTGGCAATGGTTTAGAATGTGAATATATGCTTGTGACGAACTTTGCTTTCCATAGTCATTGTTAGTCATTGTTATTGTTATATGCTTCAAATTAAGTTCCAACAAAAAAGAAGAAGAATCATAACCATGCTTCTGACACAGTAATCATTGTGAAGGAGACCTTTTCCATGAAGTATCTCCAAATCTATCTTTTGACACAAAAAACTGTACGCAAATTTTTAAATTAATAAAATCAGAACTTAAATTACTATAAAGTTAAATAATAAGTTCTGATTTTAACTTTATAGTTTAAGTTCTGATTTTATTAATTTTAAATTTTGTGTCCAGTTTTTTTTGTGTGTCAAAGAATAGATTTGGAGATATTTTATGGGAAAAGGTCTCCTTCACAAAGATTACTATGTCAGAAATATGGTTATGATTTTTTTTTTTGGAACTTAATTTGAAATTCTCTTCCATCTTTCCTGTTGCATGTTCTGATTACAAGGAAACCCAAAACAACAATGACTATGGAAAGCAAAGTTCGTCACAAGCATATATTCACATTCTAAACCATTGTCAACTTTGGCTCTGATCACAACCCAAAACAACAAGTTCGCCATAAGCATAAATTCTACGCCATAAGCATAAATTCTAAACAATTGCAAACTATGGCTTCTGAATTCTGATCACAAGAAACCCAAAACATTAAATCGCTTATATGTAACTATGACTTATATGTAACTATGGCTTCTGAATTCCGATCAAAAGAAACCCAAAACATTAAAGTGCTTCACATAGACTAGACTTCGTTGGGACTTCATTCACCAATGTCGTGATTCACTTCATTAGGGCCTGAAAATCAGCAAAACTGATTTTTCGATATTGTAACATTAATAGCATGTGTTATTTCTATCTGCAACATTAATAACATTTTTGTTAACTGATATTTTTTTTAAAAAGGGCGACCTCATCAACATAAACTTCGTCAATTATCTCTTCAATCTTCAAGGAATAAACTTTAATCTCGAGTAAAGTCTGTTTTAGACCATTGTAATGCTTCTATGCAAAAAAAAAAAAGAACAATAAAAAGTATATTACAATATTTTGCACAATTCAATTAATTAATAATAAAGAGATTAGACATTAAAAAACGAAATTAGTTTACCTGTCAATGTCTAGAGGAAACTTCTAAAATGCCTTTCCCAGACAATCTGGTCTCTCAATTCGGTTCCAAGGCATTGTAGCTGCTACAAATTCTGTTCGATGGATGCTTTTATTGCCATCAAGATCCATATATGAGTAATCCATGTGATATTACAATTCATGATCACTGCATCAAAATCAAAAGAAATCCCTGCACCAATGCTTTTATTGCCATGAAGATCCATCTATAAGTGACCCGTGTGATATTACCAATTCATGATCACTACATCAAAATCAAAAGAAATTCCTACACCAAACAATATATTTCTCTTTCTTACTGTCCTATTTTTAGTCAAGTTAATTAGTGCACGGAATTGGGCAACACATGCAAGTATCTATGAAGAAGCTTCACAAAAGTAACCAAAAAAAAGCAAAAACAAAATTACAAAAAGAGAGATCATACAACAGCCAACAATAAGTCCATTTCTTCGGAGTCATGCTTGCCAACCCATCTACGTAGACCAGTCTTCACGTTATCAAAAGAAATTTCATTTTTCTTGCAGAAAGTACAAAGATTTCAAAACTTTTCTCAAACCCAAGCATTCGTTTTCTCGAACCCAAGCATTCATTGTCCAAAACAACATTCTCTGCGATCGTATATATGGTCATGTTCTCTCAGGGTGTCAGCTAGGATCTAGCTTCCTGAAAGTATCGAAAGAGCCATGGCCCGACGTTCGTTGACTACGGTTCTTTTGCAGCTGTAAATCATCTCTTTCTTGATCCCATAGATAGTAATTCATGATGTCATCAAAAGAAGATTTAAAAGAGGTTTACTAGCGCCTATGTATGATGGAACGTGGAAAAGAGAGAAAATATGGGAATATGTCCCAAATGGACAATTGGTAGTATATATATTCCAGTTATACATTATTAGGTATAACAATATACTAATGTAGGGACCTAGAGGTAGGGAAAGATAATCTGATAATTCTTGTTTTTATATCGACACTTAAGTAGCATTAGAAATTATGTTATTGTTTCTATCTTTGCAACCGTAGATGCCATCATTGAGAGTACGTAATTTTTTAGAAGTCTTCCGCCGTTACATTAATTGACCATCGTTAGGACCATTTTGGGACAGGTTAAAAAAACTTCAAAACCCAGGGGGTGCAGCCGCGATCCCTTATGACCAGGTGGCTACGCCCCTGCATGTTGATGCTTAGGGAACTCATCGCTTAGTTGCCATGCATGAAGTAATTTCACAAATGAATGAGGTAAATTGTCTTATGAATTGCCAATAGGGCAGCAGTATGGGTGTTTTTCTTCTTCTCCGTTGGAAGCATTATCATCAACTTTTCCTGACAGTTGGTAACCAATAATACTCAAGACACTTGATATGTGAAGGTATAGTCTGTAATATTCGTCTTCTCAATATATAACCTGTCCTTATATCAGGATAAGAAAGCGTGTCTTAGTCTATTGTGCTACAACTCAAGAGAGTAATCAGAAATCGACACTTGATTTACACTTTCCGAAACAGTTACAAGTTGTAATTTAATGAATTCTTCGGTACAAAAAGTCTTTTCGAAGTATGCTCCTTCGTAGGACATCACCGTTTGACCAACATTGATTCCATCCTCAAGCTTACGTTGCACAACAAACTTTCAGATATCAAGTTCTTGGTTATAACTGGTACGTGCTTCATATTCTCCAGTATAAGTGACTTTTCCGAAGTCAGTTTTAGCACTATTGACCCGATCCCAAGAACTTCAGCTTAAGATTTGTCCATGATTTAAGACCTTCTCAAAAGTATATTCGTAAGTGGTGAACACTCATTCTTTGAATATACGTGACAAGATGCACCCATGTCCATCTATCAGTCAGTATCCATACTAGATGACTCAACATGTGCAATCATAGCAACCAAATTAAGTTTACCTTGCTCTTTCGGTTTAGGCTTCAACCTGCAATCCTTCTTAAATGGTTGTTCTTGCCATAGTTGAAGCAAGTTTCGTCGTTTTTGGACTTTTGCTTGAAAGAAGTTGACTTTACCTTCAGATGGTTGAAGTCCTTCTTGTTATTGTAGCAAGCCTTTTGAGTCTTTAGTTTGCACCATGTTTGCCTTGACAAACTATTTGGATATGGTGTCATTTGGTCCTTGACTTCATCTTTAAAATGAATCCAGTGCAGAAGATCTTCTAGCTGAATCTCCATCTTTTTGTGTCAACTGTCAGTGTTGTAAAAATCCCTCTAGGCGGCCGACTAGTCGCTAGTCGGCCGCCGCCGACTCGACTAGGGGCTAGTCCCCGTCTAGTCACTTGTCGGCCACCGTCGACTCGATTATGGGCTGGTCCATCCAAAAATTGGCTAAATTGGTACTAGTCTGGGCTGCCGTCGACTTTATCAAGGCAGTCGCCGTCGACTCTTTACTTTGTTGCTGTCTTTTTTTCTATTTTTGAAAAAAGTGACTAGCCTACTCTTTTTTTATTTTTATTTTTTCTTTGTTATCTCTTTGCTACTGTTGTTGTGGCTCTTTTTTTAATTTTTGCTTGTTACTTTTTTTTTACTTTTGCTTGCTACTGCGGCTGTAACTCTCCGTGCAAAATAGTAAGCTGTTAACATATTATTTAAAGATTTATCGAAATAGAAATTTGTGCAAAATAATGAATAAGAAAATGCACTGCAATAACTAAAAGTTCAACAATTCACATATTATTTTTAAAAATATTTTTATAACATATTACATATATAATTTTATTAAAAATTCTAAACCGACTAGTCCCCGACTAGTCCTCGAGTAGTCTGATTAATCCGTAGTCCCCACAAACCGACTAGCGGCCGACTAGCGATTTTTACAACCTTGTCAACTGTAACTTTGTTTGTAACAACCAGGAGGAAGCTTTGAGATGATCCCCCCCCCAAACCATGTACTTGTCTTCTTGAGGCATACCTTCCTAAGCTTTTGCTACAACTTAAGTAGTCCTTTGACTTGAGGCAACATTGTCTTCTTCTTTAAATTGCATCTTAAAGAATTTGTTGACAAGATATATTTTTGACATCTTTTCGTCATCTTTGTAATGTTTCTCAAAGGACTTTCAGACATCTCTTGGAAATCGTAGAACTCTGCGGTGAAATCATCTATGGAGTTGAGAATCAACAACTTGCACAAATTGCTATCTTTTCTCTATTTTTGTTGCAAGATAATGGCGTCTGTCAGTTTTTATGCATCATTCATTTCTGGAAGAGTAGGTTATGGATCTGTCAACACTAGGGGTGCAACTCGGACGGGCTAAACCCGAGTCTGATTGGGTAAATCCGTTAATGGGTTGGGTTAGGTTTGAAGATACTCAAGTTCGGACTCGAATCTGGGTTCAAATATTTGAACCCGATCGTTGATCGGGTTGGGCGCGGGTTCATGTGTCAGAAAATGCAGGCTGACATGCTGAATGGGGACCTGGCGGCCAGAGAGAAGGAGCTGATCGGAGAAGTCAACATCCTGAGGCTGCAGAAGGAGATTAGCTCGGCCCAGCGAGCCAAATGCTCCTTGCTGAAGGATGGCGACCGGTGCTCCAAGTTCTTCTATGATGTTATCCGCGCAAGACAGAATAGGAATCACATCTCCCAGCTTCTTGATGCAGATGACACTCTAGTGGGGACACCGGCTGAGATCCAGGGCGAGGCTGTCAGGTACTACTCTGAGTTATATTTTCAGACTGACTACCTTTCCGTGTTCCCAGAGGTTGTGACGAAGAGATTGGTGACTCCATTTGGGAATAGCCTTATGCTTGCACCTGTTACATTGGAGGAGGTGCAGTCTATTGCCAAGGGGGCGGACCCCAACAAGGGTCCTGGTCCGGATGGCTTCAGTAGTGGTTTCTTCAAACGCCATTGGGACATTCTAAAGCATCAGGTAGTGGAGGTAGTTCAAGAATTCTTCACTAAAGGGAAGCTCTTGAAGGAACTGGATCACACTTTCCTGACCTTGGTGCCGAAGAAGGAGGGAGCGACTGCACTGGCGCATTTTCGTCCTATTGCGTGTTGTAATTATCTTTATAAGATAATTACACACCTTATGTGCCGGCGGATGAAGGGGATCATGCAGGACTTGGTATCTCCGAATTAGGCTGCATTCATCAAGGGGAGGTCGATCGCTGAGCACAGCCTCCTGGCTCATGAGATGGTGAGGGAATTTAGCAAACCCGGAGGGAAGAAGGCTTGTGTTAAACTGGATTTGAGGAAGGCTTATGACATGGTCAATCGGGACTTCCTCTGTCATCTGATGTCCGCCGTGGGATTCGCGGAGCACTGGGTAGCGTTGATTCGGGAGTGCATTACGTTCCCTACTTTTTCTGTTCTCATCCAGGGTGTTCCTTATGGGTACTTCCAGAGCAACCGTGGGCTTAGGCAAGGTGACCCTCTGTCCCCTTACCTGTTCACGCTTGTTATGGAATACTTTACTTGCTTGATGGATCTGGCAGTGCACCGTGGACGGTTGGTTCCTCTGTTTCGGAGGATGGACCCCCAGTTACTCATCTTATATATGCGGATGATCTGCTAGTTTTCATCCAGCCTTCGACAGAGGGGTTGATGACGCTTGCGGCTATTATGGAAGATTTGAAGTCCGTTTCGGGTCTCCAGATGAACAGGGATAAGAGTAGGGTCTACTTCAGCTCCCTGTGTACCCGGAAGGAGGAGCGGGCTGATGTGTTGGGTATCGCGAGGAGTGACCTTCCTGTGCGCTACTTAGGAGTGCCTCTCATCGTCAACTATGCGCGGGATCAGGACTGTCATAGTCTGGTAGAGTATGTCCAGAGGAGAGTAGAAGGGTGGCAAGCTGCAGGTCTGTCATTTGGCGGTCGCATTGAGCTGGTCAGATCGGTGATCTCGGCTGTGGCCTATTTTTGGCTGCAGTCCATCCTACCTGTGGCCACTATCCGACGGGTGGAGCGGCTATGTGCCGATTTCATTTGGAGGGGAGGTATGCATGCGATTTCTTGGGACTAGCTATGTCGTCCCAGGAAGGAGGGAGGAGTGGGGCTTAGACCGTTGCCGGAGGTTAGAGAGGCTTCTGCGCTTAAGCTGGCCTGGAGATTCATCAGCGGGGGTTCTCTTTGGGCGGACTGGATGCACAGCAGATACGTGAAGCAGGGCAGCTTTTGGACGTGTCCTACTGACAACAACCATTTAGTCACGTTTAAGACTGTCTTGAGACACAGGGGGGTGCTCAAGTCTGCCATTCGGATGGTCATGAAGGATGGGTCGGGTACGGACCTCTGACGGGATCCTTGGATAGATCGGCGTTCGTTGTTGGACATCAGAGGAGCCCCGACCCATCAGGAGGAAAGGCGTGGTCTGACGTGCAGTCGCATCATACGCAATGGAGAATGGAGGACGGACTCTTATCGGTTCACTGAGGAGCTGGGTGGGAGCATTTTGTCTACTGTCATTGATCCGTCTTTGCCTGCGGATCGGTGGATTTGGGAGCCGACTGGAGCTTCTACAGGGACTGGGGAATTCCAATTCCGTAGCTGCTACAACCTTATCCGGCGAGCCTTCCTGCTGAGTCCTGATTACGAGTTTGTTTCGTTCAAGGGTCTGGCCAGGAAGATGCAGTTGTGTGTTTACAAGCTTCTACTGGACCGTCTCTTGACGAGAGATCGCCTGAGTTCGTTTGGTGTGCCGGTTCCGGATCCCAATGTGTGCTTTGCGGTTTGGAGCCTGAATCTATTAAGCATATCTTCTTCGAGTGCACTCTGGCATGGCAGATCTGGGCGGAGCAGAGTCGTGTATTGGGTGTGTGCGCCTCCGGGAAAAGTGTTGGGGACATCATCACGGTGATTCGAGATAGCATGGATAGAGGGCAGGACTGGTTCCAAACAGCCAGAGTTCGTCTGGCTGCTGCGGTTTGGCATGTATGGCGGGAGCGAAACCGTAGGATCTTTGAGGAGCTGGTCACCCCTCCAGTTGGCATTCTCTATAACATTGAGTTTGATGTAAATGCTATGGAGAATTGATGAGTGATGAGTGGGAGTCCCACTCTGGTTGTATGTTGTATGATTATGGCTTTTCTTTTGGAATAAAATTCACTTTTTTCCAATATATATATATATATATATATATATATATATATATTTTTTTTTTTTTTTTTTTTTTTTTTTTATTTTTTTATATATATATATTGTCATACTTCTTAAGTAAAAAATTTAAATCCTAAATTTCTTTACCCAAGCTCTTCAACTCTTTATTTTAAATCTTATTTCAGTTTGAATTTTGTAACAATCAAGACTTGATTGCTATTTGATTATGTGTTTAATATTACTTTTGTTTAAAGTTATTTCAATTAGTATATTAGAGTCCGATAAATCCGATAGACCCAACCCAACCCGATCCTCCGGGCTTGGGGCTTCATATGTTGATCCCGAGGTCGGGACGGGCTTGGGCTCGGACTAGGCTTATGATTCATCGTGTTGGGCTCGGATTGACCTCAAGCCCGACCCAATCCGCCCGAGTTGCACCCCTCGTCAACACATAGTCAACGTTGACGAGTTGAAGATACATATATAGATTTTTTTTTCTTTATCGAACTTTTCAAGTTTGTGAAAACTTTGTTTAGGAGAATTACACAGTTTTCTTTGTTGTTTGGATCTTGCTTTGAGATTGTTCATGTCGGGTTACAAAGATCATTTAAAAGTGTGTAGAAAAGTGTAAGATACAATGATTACGACTACATTGGAAATAGAAATAGCTACTAAAACTTGCAACAAACTTGCTACAACAAAACGAGACATAAGAAGAAAACTGTAGATGGAATCCTTATTGGGGTGATGAGATCACCGTTTTCCAAAGCAAGATTCGACCATTTTTGTCGATCTTATCCCAGAACCAGCAAGCTCGAAGAAGAACTTTTGGAACGCTCCTTGTTACCCTCGCTTTGGATCTCGAACTTGGACGAACAGACGGACAACACTTAGTGGATCTCTCTGGCTACCACTATCTGGTCACAAAATATTTCCTCTCTTCTATTTCTTTTTTTTCTTTTAAAGAAAGAGCTTAGAGTATATATATATATATATATATATATATATATATATATATGTGTGTGTGTGTGTGTGTGTGTGTGTGTGTGTAAGGCACTAGCCAAACCCTAACAGCCACTAATCACATAATCCGAAGAGAATCCCTACAAATAACAAGCAGTTACTATCCATTACCTCACTAAGCACGGTATAATCGAATATCCACACAGTAGCAATTCTGCAGCATGCTTGCAAAAGTAGCAGTAGCAATCCGCAAGAACAACAGGCTCCCGCTGCGACCCGTGTGACCTCGTGGGAATGAGCGTAGAACGACGCACTCCCGCTGCTCCTTGCGACCTGCGCCACTTTGTGCCATTCGCCTAAGTCCAAGTTGCTAAGTCTCTTCGGGGCTAAGTCTCTTCGGGACTTAGTCGAAGGGGCTTAGCTCCTAAGGAAAATCGTAAAAAAATGAGTAACAAAAACCATAAATATTTCTTGGATGTCTTGATCCTTGCCCTCTAGAAAAATATTCCACAATACCAACCACATGAGCTACCTCTCCTCATTTGCACAAGTCAATAAAATAATAATCTTATATTGAAATACACACTTAGGGTGTTCAATAGATGTGGGACTATTTTCTAGAGTTCAAGATCGAAACCTCTAACAAATTTTGTAGCATTATGTGCTCTTCAGTGGTGTTTAGTCTCACATTGTTGCTTCCCGTTTCTAAATGTGATCAATCGGGATTTATTTTCAGTTTATCTAATGTTTCATTGTAATCACGTCCTTGTAGATATCAATAAGATCTATAAAAAATTCTATTGTGCACAATGATAAGTAGATGCTTGCATACTGTAAGATGCAGGATCGAGTTTCAGAAATAGTCTCTCCATCGATGGGGGTTAAGGCTCTGTACATCTTGACACTACCCAAACTTGGCATTAGCAGCACCTTTATAGGCACTAAGACGCCCTTTCCAATCAAGTTTATAGTGTGCATAAAATGTAAGATTTCATCCAAAACTGTTTTGGATTTGAAACCTTCATCATTTTTGACATTTATGTATCTTATGGATCCTATTGGATTAGCCTTCCTTCTACAATCAATTGATTGTCAAGAACCACAACAATTGTTGCATACTTGTGTATGAGATGGCATCATGTTTGGTATTTCAGCTGTTGCATTTCATAGATTAAATGATAATATTTAATTTAATGTTATTTTTTTGCTTAATTAAATTAAGGCTTAATTGCACTTTGCTACCCTCAACTATTCCGCCTTTTCAACTTGATACCATAAACTTTTTTTCGTAACAAATTGGTACCTCAACTATTATTTTTTTTTCAACTTGATACCTAATTTTTCAAAAATTCCGAAAATGCCCTTCCCTCCACCCCCTTCCCCACTCCGGCCACCCCCCTGCTAGCTCTGGCCGCCCCACCCCCTCCCCCTGCTAGCTCCGCCCCCCCCCCCCCCCCCCCCGCTAGCTCCGGCCGCCCCCCCTGCTAGCTTCGGCCACCCCCTGCCCCGCCTCCCGCCCCGCCCTCCCTCCCCAGCCCCCCTCCTCCCGTGCTGCCGCGACCTAGGGGAGAGGCGGGGGCGGGCGGGCGGCCGGAGCGAGCAGGGGGGGGGGGTGGGGGGCGGGGGGGGGGGGGGCGGAGCTAGCAGGGGGGGGCGGCCGGAGTGAGCAGGGGGGGCGGCCGGAGCGTGCAGGGGGGGAGGGTTAGGGGTGTGGATAACTCCAAAGAGTGTGTGTGTATATATATATGCCAATGACCCCTAGCCTAGTGGTAGTGGTGAGGCATACGGCCCGAGTAGTCAGAAGTTCGAATCCCAGTGGGTGCGATTCCGAAAACTAATTACCATTTCCAAAAAAAATTTATATATATATATATATATATATATATATATATATATATATATAGAGAGAGAGAGAGAGAGAGAGAGAGAGAGAGAGAGGATGAGGGAGGTGAGGTGCCACCCTATGGAGGGTGTCTACTTGTCACCCCCCACATGCTATCATCATGCACCCATGTGCTTGATGATAGCATGGGGGGGTGACAAGTAGACACCCTCCCATGAGGTGCCACCCTACCTCCCTTATTCTATATATATATATATATATATATATATATGATCAAATGGTAATATTTAATTTAATGTTATTTTTTTGCTTAATTAAATTAATTGGGGGGGGGGGGGGGGGTGTATATATATGTGTGTGTGTGTGTGCGCGTGCCAATGACCCCTAGCCTAGTGGTAGTGGTGAGGCATGCGGCCCGAGTGGTCAGGAGTTCGAATCCCAATGGGAGCAATTTCGGAAACTAATTACCATTTCCAAAAAAATAATATATATATATATATATATACACACACACACTATACTAGAAGGTACAATGAAAGGAGGAGCTTTCACAATTTTGTCATATGCCGGTGAGTATATATATATATATATATATATATATATATATATATATATATATATATATATATACACACTATAC
Organism: Iris pallida; assembly: GCA_029216955.1. NCBI lineage: Eukaryota > Viridiplantae > Streptophyta > Magnoliopsida > Asparagales > Iridaceae > Iris > Iris pallida. Next base: position 26,792 of record JANAVB010003245.1, read on the forward strand.
TAGAAGGTACAAAGAAAGGAGGAGCTTTCACAATTTTGTCATATGCAGGTGAGTATTATGTCCGAGGTGCTTCTTACTCCGATGTTTGTTAGAAAATTTACTTTTATTTTCATGTGAACAAAATAAAAACAAGAAAATAAAAATTAGGGTTACCAATCTTCGGGTATGATTCATGTATGAAGCACTACCCTAAGAAAATATTTGTTGTATATGTGCAGACTTTTCCCAAATTTCAAGGTAAAACTCACCTTCTACCGGCTTTCTGTCACTGCACACAGTTCTTGGAAAATTATCCGAACTTAGCTTTTCCTTAGAGAGAATGGAGGACAATTATTTTTGTTAAGGAGAAAATAATTTCTGTTTTTTAGCCCCCACAGGGTACTGGGAATTAGGTCAAAATTGGCATGTCTTCAAATGGGTCAAGTTATATGTCAAACAATACCTCAACGACTATACGATCTCAATGGAGCTTCCAAAATTAGATTATGATGAACCGATCACAAAAACATATATATGTCCGGTTGTGGGGACAATGCTGCGGGGATCCAATCGACCGTCTCAAAATCGGACGAAACTTGGGTTACAGGAAAAGTTAGACAATGTGAGTCTAGTGAAGGAAGTATCGTCGTGACTTGACGAGCGTACACAAACTAATTGGATTTTTCTCAAAATCTCCGATAAGATGAAGTTCAATAGATATGAGCCAAATTCATTGCGCTCTAGCGACCAATTTAAATTCCGTCAAATCACACACATTAGAGTTTATCCTATGTGCTTTTTAGTGTGAACAGGTCGAATCAAGATGATCCGGTGTGTCGGGACTACACTCGATTTAAAAGTTTTATATAAATTTGAACTTTTTTTTGGGTAATTTAACCTAGGTCTTGATCTATTAATACTTCAAATTAATTAATGGAATTTTGTAGGGTATTACTCAAGTTGACCAAGATTGTACCTGAGAAATCGGTTCGAAGATTTGTCGAGCAAGTGCAGAGAGGTGCTCATGCTAATTTCTTGAAAACTTGCGGTTCTAACTATCCAACAAAATTGTCTTTGTTCTCGTTCGTTGTCGACGGTCAGAGGAGTCGCCATAGGGCTATGGGCATTAAGGTCGTGCGGGAAACACTCACATGGGGTCAGGGTAGTCTGGCGAGTCTTCCTGCAGCGGTCAGAGGCGTTGGCGCGGTGATTCGATGGTTGGTATAGTCTGGCGAGTCTTCAACATAAACAACATCTGCAACTGCGACGTCAAAGGCAAGTAGTGCATCGAATCGGTCGGCTTCCTTGCACCGTAGTTCTTCCTGTACCAATTGCCTTGTAGCGATCAGCACCACAAAATCTGCACGCTTCTTCATCATTGTGTTTGTAGTACAACATGCACCCGTTGCGACATGCATCGATTTTCTCGTATCCTATCCAGAGCAATGTTACCATTCTTTTATATCCGTAAAAGTCTGTAGGTAACTTGGCAGCTTCTGGCAAGATCTCTATAATCAACTCGATCAGTCGGTTGTAGCATTCTTGTGGCATATTAAAATCAGACTTGATTCTCAACAATCTTGTAGGCACATCCGACGGTGAATGATCCTCACAATTAGGATACAATGGAGTCCTCTTGCATTTTCCAACAACTCCATAAACTTCCCAGCATCGACATTCAGTGCCTCCTCAGCTGCATCATAATTGTCTGGATCCAAACTAGGCCCCGTAGCGTTGAAAACCATGTTCACCCACCCTTCGTCGTAATCAGCATGGTCGGGGACATCCATATACGGCTCGGCATAAGGCTTCTGCTCCGATGCTAAAGGCACAAGCTCTCCATGTGAGGTTCATTGATAGTAGTTTGGCGTGAAATCCCTCTAGTATAAATGAAATGTCACATCCACTTCTAGATGATATTTCAATTTGCGACATCTCACAGACGAACACTTAATTTTGGTTCCGTACATATACCGAGGGAATGTCTTGGTGAGTGCAAGCTCTACTCTACCCCCTGTATGAATTCATTCTGCACACTGCACATGTCATTAGGATGATGGTTTATAAACGATGCCGCAGGTAGTAATTCATATCCATTTTTAGATAACTTCTGCAAATGTGTATACACATAGTTCAAGTATATATATATTGTTCAAATGGATTTTTAGATACTTCTGCAAATGTGTATACACATAGTTCAAGTATATATATTGTTCAAATGGATGCAAAGATGAATATACTTTCCAAACCTAGTAGACATGTGGACAGTTCCAATTTCAAACCCGAACTCAAATCGTCATGTGTTCCTTGTGAGTTATTCTCTGAGGAGAAAATTTGCTTCTGCTAGCATTTTGAGGTTGGCTACTAGAGTTATACTAGATTTTCAAAAAATTCCGAAAAAGGCTAAGTTCTTATCCTTTTCTGGTAGAACTCTAATAGCCTCAAAAGACTTGCATAAGTAAATTTAGTTTTCAGAGACTGGCTCACACATAGGCACGATCAGTCCCAACTATTCTAGACTTATTAAACACGTACGACATATATATAGGTACTAATTTCACAATGAACTCGGCATTGGCCGATACTTTCGATTTCCTAATTAAACGTAACTTTATATACACAAGTTATAAAGTATCCTTGTCATTTAGTTCTAGTTTTCATATTGTTCGGCATTGGCCGATACTTCCGATTTTCCTCATTTAGGACTTTATGGTTGTAGTGTATGATTTCCTTAAAAGTATTTCTTCAAGTCTACGCACATATGAACGTCATTTAACTTGGATATTAGAACGAGCAACACCTCAGCATATCCAATCCCAATCCGAGAACAAGATGGATTTGAATTCAAATTACACATCAAAAGTAGTTTCCTAGCTATCTAACCCACTATACAAAACCTATATATAGTGATGACCATGTCGAGACCCTAAAACTCCTTTCAAATCTTATCGAATTCCTCCGGAATCCTTCCCGAAGCCCAGCCTTCGTTGCTGAACTGATCGAAAATAAATGTGTCCATGTGTGTTTGTCCATGTGTGAAATCCCTATATATAGTATGTGTGTTTATGTGTCCGGAAATAAATGTGTGTGTGTCCATAACTGAAGTGTGTGTTTGTATGTGTGTCCATGTGAGTGTCCTGGTAGTATTCGAGTCAAGGTTAGGGTTTACCGAGCGGGAAAGAGTAGTAGCTAAGGGAGGCGTCGGTCGACGGAGGGGAGAAGCTGCGCCGGAGGGAGGAGGGGACGAGGAGCGTAGGGTTGTCGGAGGCGAGCAGATGCGCTGGAGGGGAGGAGCCGCGCGAGGGTCACCCGAGGGGAGGAGGGGAGGGGCCCACGAGGGTCGCCAGAGGGGAGGGTGGGGGGGATTTTCGATTTGGAAAATGTTTGGAGGGGAGGGGCCGCGCAAGGGTCACCAAAGGGGGGAGGAATTTTCGATTTGGAAAAAGTTTAAAATGGGAGGAAAATGAAAACGAACGGAGCATATGTAAAATGTTAGGGACGTCTTATACCTACGTCGCTAAACGTTGCAAATAGAAAAGAATTTATTAACGTTACAAATATCTTTGTCGCTTAATGTCGCAAAATAAAAATCTTAGCGACGTCTAATAACTCATAGTGACGCTTTCTTCGCAGTACCCAATTGTAGTCGCTAATCATAGAATTCGTCGCAGACTAAGACGTTTGGAAACGTCAATTTAATTCGTCGCTAAATTAATAAATTTTAGCGACGTTTACTTATGGAGTCGCTAGAAACATCGCTAATATGCCATATTTTAGTAGTGAATTAAGATACACATATTGGTTATAAAGATGAACGACCTTTATTCGCCTTCCAGCTCCTTGTTGATGGTTGCCATGTGGCCTTCTCTACGGAAAATAATTCAAGGTCATGATTACCTCAAATACCGTACCTAGTAAGTGAGGCATCGGGCACGTCTTTTGATGACACGCTGTCATGTAGTTTAGAAGCTTTTGCACGCATTTTTCCTTCTGGCGAGGATAAAGTGTGCACCTAGGCTTTAAAATAAGGAGAGAGTAAATACGCGCTTCTTCTGACGGGTAGATTTTTAAAAAATGCGCATTTTCCTTCCTGAAGTCTACTTTCTATCAGAGTGTTTGTAGAGCTATTTTTCACACGCATTTTCTATGCTTCTACAGTAATGAGAATTACGGAGAGTGTGTGACTTAGGCAGTTGTATGGCTGTGAATCCAACCCTAAAGACCTAGACTCAAGGAAGAATAAGAAGCTTAGATCGAGGAAATAGATGATACAATTTCTGTGATGAATGATAGGAATGTTAGGACTGTATATCTTATATAAGGTTGTGATAATGCAATAACAGTTGGTAGTACCATAGATTGTTTTGAGACTCATGATTACGATTATGTTAGAAGACTTTTAAGAACAGAACAAGCAATGAAATGGTATGAGAGAAAAAGAGAAATAAATTTTTGAGATTGGTATGTGAGAATGAAATCGAAGTAAAGTATCTACAAAAAATGTGGTACCTAGGGTTTGAGTTTTGAATTGTTTGCGGAACAGACTGGAGCTTTGTTACTCTATTCTTGGTTCATTATGAGGACTGCAGGTATTTTGATATCTTTGCTTTTAAGCTACACAATCTAATTGCCAGCTTAATGATTATTTGCAACCAGGACAAATTTTGATTTTTAAGCAAAATTTGAACACCTGACCGACTACTATTCGCATTGACCTACTTCTATGATCTAATTAATTACTCTTCATTGGCCTGCTTCTATGGCTTCATTTTCATATTGTTGAACTAGAAATTAGGCTTAAGGTGTGTTTGATTGCAAGGTGGAAAATACGTGGAAAAGAAATTAATTCCATGGAATTATTTTCCTAGAAAAAAAATTTCATGGAATTTAAAATTTTCCATGGAAAACTTAATTTGGGTGTTTGATTGTCATTATTTTCCACGGAAAATAGTTATTTTTCATATAAAATGATATTTTCCTATGGGTTGGACAAGTTTCATTTTCCACCATTTTAGAAGAAAATATGAAAAATGATAGTTTTTTTTTTAAATAATTCCATGGAAAATATAAGCTATCAAACATTACAATTGGTGGTGGAAATATTTTCCATGGAAAAAAAGCCCAGTCAAACACAGCCATTATTAATATCAAAAAAAAAAAAAAAACCATAGAATACTTGTGATAATATGAACCTAGTTAGGATAACCATACAACTTTATCTGTTCACTAGGTTTATAATCAGACTTTACAAAATAGTTGTTTTCTGTGTATCTTTCTGATAATGTTGACTTCAAGTGCTGACATAGGATATGCTTACTCAATGCTTTGAGTCAACAATTAAGAGGAAAATTTACTAAAGTTCGTTTTCTTTACTTAAAAACAAATATATAATAGAAGCAGCTAACCACCCCATAGATCCTAATGCGGATGGGGTATCCTACGCTATCAAATGTTTTGGTTAATTCCAATCTCTCAAGCTTCTAACTAGTCCCATCGTTTTGGTGCAGATACATCCGAAGAAGGGTGTGGTCGTATTAGCGACAACCCTTGCTCTTCTGAAGCAAATTCCATCATTTGCATCCAAGACATCAAGGAGGTGCTCATTGTTAGGAGCCTGGGTGGATTGGCTCACTAAAGCTCCTCCTCGCTGCTGAATTGCCATGATTGTAAGGAAAAATTGCAGTAAAAGAGGAAGAAAATGACTGGAATTAAGCTAGGGTTCTGAAGTTTATTGATTTTGCTTGGAAAGGAAGACAGGAAAAGAAGCTGACAATTGCATAAAGGAAAAATAGAAATGGGTTCAATTCTTTCATACTGGACTCATTCACTCTGTTCCCTTATATAGTGGGAAGTTACAATCACTAATGTTGTGATTAAGGGTCCACTTGGATTGAGGGTTAAGAGGGTTAAGTGAGGGGAAGTTAAGTGAGGAGAAAATAAAACCATGCTTGGTTTGAGGGTAGAGTTTGAGAGGGAGGGGTTATAGAGGGTTAAGTAGGGGGTTTATTTCACCATCTTTTGTCCATTTTTTTAACCCTCCAATTCGGGGGTTAACGAGGGGGATTGAGGGGTTTTGTTTAAAAAGTCATAAATATTCCTTATTTGTTCTATAAAATATCATGATTTTTTTCTCAATTTTTTTTGTTTTCAACATGTTACTCCGTACCTTCTAATTTGTGAAGATATTTTGACAAGTTCTAATCAAAATTTCAATCAAATTTAATATTATGACATATGTAATAAGGATATTTTTGTAACTATCATATTTTTATTAATTTTTCACTCACTCAAAACCTCCAATCCAAACAAGAGTTATTAAATATCTCCCACTTAACTCTCCCTCCAATCCAAACAAGGTTCTATGTATTGATTCTATTCTCCTTCACTCTACTCCTCCTCATTTAACTCCACTTAACTTTGCTCCTTTTTTTCCCTCAATCCAAGCAGACCCTAAAGGCTAACATTTCACTACCTACCCGTTGAGCTGTTACTGGTTGTTGCCCTGCTGGTTGCTGACCTGGAGCATGACTAGGACCATGTTCCACTCCTTGCTTCACTACTCTAGATGTATCAGCCTTGCATTAGTACAAGAAGAAAATGCAGAATTGGCCACACTCTGATACTCATATTTCTACTTGACTACTGCTGCTACTATTTCACTCTGCTAGTAGAACAATGAGACTGAGCCTAAATGTCCATAACCACTGATACTGATGTTGAGCTGATACTGAATTAAGCTGCAAAAATTAGGTTCATAACACTCATGAAGATTTATCAGGCTTCGATTAGAGTCGAAAAGCCCAGAGCCCAAGTCCGCCATCATGAGGAACCCCTTGCACGCTCATCGACCACTACGTCTGCTTGCAGCCCTAAGCCTCTGATTCATCAGAAAAGAGCATATTGTAGACTATATGCTCTGATTTTGGGGGGAGGGATTGTAAATCTCTGTGAAATTTACATGTGTAACATTATTGTGGACAACAGTTGGTCCTTTCTGTAATTATATTACATCACATTATAAGAATAAAGTCATATGTTTTGGTAATTTTCATTAATTATGTTTTCTTTTGCAGTAACTTTATTATGTAATTGTCCTGAAGTTGTACTTCAAAACTCTTTTTTATGTGTGTGTGTGTTTTTATTAACATTCTGATCGTTTATAATAAATGAGTTTGAATATGATTTGTTAACAAAAGACGTTTTTTTAGCAACCATAACAAGGTTTTCTTGTATTTCTTCAAGTCTACGCACATATGAACGTCATTTAACTTGGATATTAGAACGAGCAACACCTGATCATATCAAATCCCAATCCGAGAACAAGATGGATTTGGATTCAAATTACACATCAAAAGTAGATTCCTAGCTATCTAACCCACTATACAAAACCTATATATAGTGATGACCATGTCGAGGCCCTAAAACTCCTTTCAAATCTTATCGAATTCCTCTGGAATCCTTCCTGAAGCCCAGCCTTTGTTGCTGAACTGATCGAAAAGAAATGTGTCCACGTGTGTTTGTCCATGTTTGAAATCCCTATATATAGTATGTGTGTTTATGTGTCCGGAAATAAATGTGTGTGTCCATAACTGAAGTGTGTGTGTGTTTGTATGTGTGTTCATGTGAGTATCCTGGTAGTATTTGTAGTGCCCCGCTCCGCGAAGGCACTAGATAGACAGAAAGATCGGATTGCTGGCTCTGCAACAGAAGACGATTGATCTGGGTGAGTGGACGAAGTCTCATTTGCTGATTCGCTTACGCCTAATAAGAATCTGAGTTTTTGATTGAATGCTTTGTTAATAACAAGATGGTAAATCATTAAGTATGCTTATATGAGATTTCACATGTTGCCATGCTAAGAACAAGAAAAGAAATAATCTGCATGCTAATAAGAAGACTCGTTGCCTGCTAATAAGAACTGAATTGATGCTTGTCATGCTTGATACGATAAGAGAAGACAAATGAATCGAATTGAATGCTTGATCATTGCTTGCTGCTAAGTATTGCTTGAGAATCATAGACATGTACGGACTTGTACATATTGACCTGAATAAAAGAAAGGCACGAATTGAACGTGTCTTATATCTGCAAAGGCATGAAAAGAACATGTCGTACATCTGATCATAAATCTGTCTCATCTGATAGAATCCTGCTAGAGCATGCATGTGGTCTAGGATAACTTGTTAACAAGGAAAATTTGTCTCTTGGGTGGATCTGGGGGCGCCTGGACCACTCGGCTTAGGAGAGATTAGGGCCTCCATGTGAAAATGGGAGTCGATCTGAGTCCTTAGCGACGAGCTGAACCCAAAAGAGTCACAGCGGATAATCATGGGTTTCCCATGGACAATCATATAGATAGGTGTTGGTTGGTGCAGAGCTGAACCGGTTAGTCACAGCTGCCAATCGGTCTGCATGTGTCTATCATATGTTTTGCTAAGAGCTAACGATGCAGAGACGAACATGAAATGACAATGTTGGTTTTATAATGTTTATGCTAATCCTTGTCTTGTGCAGGGATGGACGGTCGGCTATGGTAAGAATCACTGAAAAGTGATACACATGTATTGCTTGAGTTTGCTATATGAATTGCTTGAAAAGATTAATCTGTTACCAAGAGGTGCTATGTTCCACTAAAGAAAAGATGTAATATCATGCTTGAAATCTGACCCTTAGAATGTCTTGAATCAAAGAAAAGATATGTTATCGTGCTTATACTTGTCCGTAAGAATTGCTTGATCAAAGAAATGAATATGCTCATGAAACACGCTGCGCACTACACATGAAATGAATAGTCATCGTGCTAGAATTGAATAGTCCCTTGTATGCTTGAAATGATATGAACTGTGGCTTTTCAAAAGATATGTAAACTGACTCTATATGCATGAAATGAACATGGGTAAAAAGTAGCAAGATCACATCACAAGAAACGTTTTCTCACTAAATAAACAGTGATCGTTTCAGACAAATGTAGCTCTTTGTTCACAATCACCAGTATGCTGATATACTGACCCACTGTCACGCCCCGCTCCCGTAGAAGCGATCGTCCTCGCTAAGGCGTGATGCCGCACGAGCCTAGATTGCGCTCGTGCAAGACGGGTTCCATAACGGCCGATTTCAGCGGCTGCGACGGAGTCGTCGCACAGAAGTCCCAAGCAGAGACATTGAATGATAGCAGCAAAAATTAAGAAGAAACACAAGTTATTCAAATAAGCTCTTTATTGATATTGAAAACAACGGTTACATTGGGGGTGCAAGGCCAATATTACAATCACTCAAGCTCACTCTTCTCACATTTTACAAGTTCACTCAGCTCTCTCTCATCTCTCAATTACAAGTCTTGGTCCAGCGGATGCTTCGGAAGGTAACGTCCATACATTATGTCCTGTATAAGTCTTTACTCCATGCGGCCGTGTGCTTCGAATCGCCAAGGAACTCCGTGCCTCGACGCATCCAAGCGAGCTCCGCGCCACGAGCTTCTACCTGTGCCTGCACATGGAAACTATGTGGGTGTCAGTACTCAACTGTACTGGTGGAATGAGCTCCTCGCCCACCCATACAAAACCAACGCGTTCATTTACTTTGTGCAGCATAGTCCCTTCTTATCAATTGTCTTTCTAGTCTTGCCTTAGGATCAGTTTTAGGACCGACGCTTTGGCCTATACTATATCTCTAGACCATCTCGTGCTTACAACGACAACGTTAACTCATACCTTGCCTCAAGACCCTTCTTGTGCCAACAACGTTAACCTATCGAGTCGTGTTTGCCTTACGGCTTGAAATCAGAGACGAAACTACGCGACGAGGCTCCACTTCCATGTGACCGTGCTACAAACCCTTGCTGAGGCCGTGCCTCGCAACTCAATGAGACTCGATCATATCGCCGCCTCGCGGCCCTTACTACTTTGATCACCAACTGACCCATCCACTTATGAACTAAGGGTTACTCGACCAACTTTGCCTTGCGACGGTTTCCTGACTTAAACTCAAACAACTCAACCATAACCATACAACTTATATGCCGACAACATAGGACTCGACGTCACATCTCGTGCCGAAGCACGGTGTCTTCGTTGCAGCCAAATCTTAGGCCCAAACATTGTCTTCTGACCGAGCAACGCATTCGACTCGACTCTTGATTCACTTCTTCTAATACTCGACTCAGTCCAAGGGCATATACGCGGATCGCCGCCCATGCTGACTCATCTATATGGGGTCACTAGCATAATAAGCTATACCTGGACACGTAGCTTGCGGTCGGCCAGGACCCTTCCATCGCAAGGTAGCTAGCCCCCTGGAAGTCCCCGACTGACCCGGTGCTATCGAGCCAGCACAGCTACCACCGTATTTCCTTAGGCCGCATCGGTCCCGTGGCGCCACGGGATGCCGTGCGGGAAAACTCTACCTTGTCGACAAGTTGTCCAATAACCATGCAAGACCCTTCACTCAAACTGACGTCTCACACAGTCATTGCACTCTCAGTGTTATCATCTCTTTTAAAACCAATATCAAACCTTCTATCATTTGAGACCCCTCGACGACCCACGGTCGCGAGCATTCTTTCCATGTTACCATATCATTTCATTCAACTCAATGCCTATTCAATAATCCTTTCTCCAAAACTCATTCAATCCACCGTGGTTCATGCCCTAGACACTAAGTCCGTGCACCGTGCCTTAAGTCGACTACCGATCTACGCGACGCTATCGTCCAAGTCATACTTTATATGACGGGCCTTGGGATCGTGGGACTATTTAACCTGACAACCGTAGAATGAGCGGGACAGCACTTGGAATGACTTAGGTCGACCGACATAACTTTGCCTAACTTACTCAAGCCTACAACTTAACGAGCAAAGGCCGCGTCAAGCTTTGCCTCGATGGAACGTACCGTGCACGCGTTCAACTTTAAACGACCAAGTCATTTGGGTGCCTAGACTTATGGCACAAGCTGTGCAATGCAACTTAACTCATGGGACAAGCCAAGGCTATGCCAAGCCTTGGACGACAGGACCGTGCATGCTTTATGAAGCATTTATGCGGGCGACGCCTATGACTTAGGCTATGTTCATAACTTCGACGACTCAACCAACTTTCCTTCTCCCAAGCCACAGGACGAAGGATCGAGTGTCATTTTCAAAGCACGCAGTGCACCAACTCTAAGCCGACCGTTGGACCTTTCCATATTCTAACTCAATCGACCCGTCGGGATTATTCCCTTTAGCTATGTGGATTCGTCTCTTTTATTATCAAGCCTACTTGTGCAAGTTGAAAACATGCAATTTATTATGTGAAAGCTAAGATGAGGCGAGTTCACCGAAACTACCCCACCTGAGCGAGCGGTCGCCTCGACCGAGCGATGTCTTCGAGTAGCCGTTGCAAGGCTAAGTCCGAACGCTGTCGGCGTTTCGATTTCTCCGATTGACTGAACGGGATGGGGCACTACATCATACACCACTCAGAAAAAGTTTCGTCCTCGAAACTAACTGAGTACACTTATCGACTTATTACTTTACTCAACATTCACGAACTCTCGCACACAATTCTCCTATGCCTTAATCAAATCCGAGCCACGCTCGTGCTGCCCTCAATCCTTTCTTCAAAACTTATGATCTCAAAAACCTCGATACTTCCCCGTTCCTCAAATCTCACTTGAATTCTACGTATCACTTAGTATGGATCGTGCACATATCTTAGGCGTCCCCAAAATACATGCATTTCAACCAAGCCTCGTGATAGCGAATCCCGCCATCACCACTCGAGTCGGATCGTGCACGCATTCAAGCGTCCTTGATATACATGCATGTCAACCGAGCCTCATGAGTGGTGCCTTCACCATTCCTATCGCTCCGCATCGGAACGTCTGCCTAACTGCTAGGCTATGTCTTTCCGTCAGTATTGGAATCATAGTTCCCAAACAACGATATCAACACTGACCCCATCCTAAGGTCAAACCAAATTGATAGTATGGGGTTTTCTACCCAAGCTCGCATCACTCCGACTTCTAAACTTCGAGCATAGATTTCCTACACACATCTCAACATTCGTCGTACGGGGTACGAGTTTTTCTGCAAGCCATCCTATGATAACTCACATTTCAACCAATTCCTTGACGTATCGACATCACTCATTCATCAAGCCATTTCGTATAGTCTATCCCTTCAAACATGTTCGAGATAGTTTGCCTATCAATCCTTCTCAAAGTCAAGCACGCTACGACACAATTCACCGCTAAATCATGATTCACATTCCATACTCCCTAAGTCATTTATCCCAATTCACGAAATCGATCACAAGGTCGTCCGGCTTAACAATACGTTGCGTCCCGATCTCACACAAGTCAGATTATCCACGGTGGGCACGAATCCCATGCACGCTCCCGCGAGATAATTATTCTCATCGGGACGTAACTCTTGTTTTGTGTCCAGACTAATTCATTCTCGATGCACGGATTGAACCAACTCAATCCTCAAGTTTCACTCATTCGCCAATCATAAGTCCTACAATCCTCGAGTCCACCTTCATATCAAGCCAACAAGTCGAGACAATCAATGTTACTGCGTCCTGATTTTCCGAGTTCGATCATTCCCGCGACATGAATCACCATGTCAGCGCTCACGCGGAACGATCGTCCCAAACCCGACGCAACGCATGGGCGAGGCTAGAGTTGCGCTCGTGCAAGACAAGATCGTCGATGTTGTGGTTTTCTGCGTAACCATCAAGACACAATCATTTTCATCCAACATTTATCTCGGTCAAAATCCTAAGTATTGCATCCAACCGAACAATAACACTTGCACGATCGTCATTTGTCGAGTCAGAGTACCTCCGAGTTATCGTATATCATCTTTGATACGCCTCAATACCATCGACGATATACGTAACTTGACGATCTTCGTTTACAACGAATTATGAGTCGTGCGAATGATGCTATCGTCCGACTGGATAATCTCCTCGACATTCAATTCAAGTTCGATCATTATCCCTCGAATCATTCACAACATCAATTTCCTTAATCAATCGATCGACATCCCTGAGGCTATCGCATACACCACTCAGGGATGAAGTCATTCAACAAATCCTCAACTTACCATTCGAATTAAAATCCACTTCTTCAAATCCCGTTCGAACCATTCCTCGAATTCCAAGCACGCTCATCTATATCGCATCGACGTTATCGTCGCTCGCTAGTACCCCTATCAATAGTCATCTTACTTTACTCAATCGAGTTCAACTCATTCTCGTTCGACACAATTTAATTTTCGTACTCGACTTTTCTAAGGTCGACGCAACTTTGGTGTATATGCCCAGCCCGACTTAGCCAACCGTGCTTACGCGAACCATCTTTTTATTTTGTTGTCAAAAACTGTTCTCCTACGTTTTTATAAAATAGATAGACTTATTGTATGGACATCCCGTGGGACAATTAAGAGAGAGCGCACCAACGATATCAACTTGCGGAAGCAACAGAGTTTGCGGAAACAACGAGTTAAAGAATTCAATCTGTTATCCAAGGACGTAAAGCCGTGCTCTGATACCATTATGTCATGCCCCGCTCCCGTAGGAGCGATCGTCCTCGCTAAGGCGTGATGCCGCACGAGCCTAGATTGTGCTCGTGCAAGGCGGGTTCCATAACGGCCGATTTCAGCGGCTACGACGAGGTTGTCGCACAGAAGTCCCAAGCAGAGACATTGAATGATAGCAGCGGAAATTAAGAACAAACACAAGTTATTCAAAGAAGCTCTTTATTGATATTGAAAACAACGGTTATATTGGGGGCGCAAGGCCAATATTACATTCACTCAAGCTCACTCTTCTCACATTTTACAAGTTCACTCAGCTCTCTCTCATCTCTCAATTACAAGTCTTGATCCAGCGGATGCTTCGGAAGGCAACGTCCATACATTATGTCATGTATAAGTCTTTACTCCATGCGGTCGCGTGCTTCGAATCGCCAAGGAACTCCGTGTCTCGACGCATCCAAGCGAGCTCCGCGCCACGAGCTTCTACCTGTGCCTGCACATGGAAACTATGTGGGTGTCAGTACTCAACTGTACTGGTGGAATGAGCTCCTCGCCCACCCATACAAAACCAACACGTTCATTTACTTTGTGCAGCATAGTCTCTTCTTATCAATTGTCTTTCTAGTCTTGCCTTAGGATCAGTTTTAGGACCGACGTCTTGGCATATTCTATGTCTCTAGACCATATCATGCTTACAACGACAACGTTAACTCATACCTTGCCTCAAGACCCTTCTTGTGCCAACAACGTTAACCTATCGAGTCGTGTTTGTCTTACGGCTTGAAATCAGAGACGCAACTACGCGACGAGGCTCCACTTCCATGTGACCGTGCTACAAACCCTTGCTGAGGCCGTGCCTCGCAACTCAATGAGACTCGATCATATCACCGCCTCGTGGCCCTTGCTACTTTGATCACCAACTGACCCATCCACTTGTGAACTAAGGGTTACTCGACCAACTTTGCCTTGCGGCAGTTTCCTGACTTAAACTCAAACAACTCAACCATAACCATGCAACTTATATGCCGACAACATAGGACTCGATGCCACATCTCGTGCCGAAGCACGGTGTCTTCGTTGCAGCCAAATCTTAGGCCCAACATTGTCTTCTGACCGAGCAACGCATTCGACTCGACTCTTGATTCACTTCTTCTAATACTCGACTCAGTCCAAGGGCATATACGCGGATCGCCGCCCATGCCGACTCATCTATATGGGGTCACTAGCATAACAAGCTATACCTGGACACGTAGCTTGCGGTCGGCTGGGACGCAACAACGTTAACCTATCGAGTCGTGTTTGTCTTACGGCTTGAAATCAGAGACGCAACTACGCGACGAGGCTCCACTTCCATGTGACCGTGCTACAAACCCTTGCTGAGGTCGTGCCTCGCAACTCAATGAGACTCGATCATATCGTCGCCTCGCGGCCCTTGCTGAGTCCGAACGCCGTCGGCATTTCGATTTCTCCGATTGATTGAGCGGGACTGGGCACTACACCCACCATCAGTCTGCATGCAGGTGCACTATGCATCGAAAAGGATAGTCCGAAGCGATAGCCCGAGCCTCATCCTCTGGAGCCAGAAATCAGAAGAGATGCCAAGAGATGACATCTGTTGCAAGAGTTGGTTTTGTATATAAAGGGATGTAATGTATGGGAACGGGATCATTGTAATATGTATTGTTTCTGAGAGAATGTAACATTGTATCAGAGAGAATCGAGAGCTTGTAATCTGTTCAAATAAAATCAATAAAGAAAATTGTTTCTTGTTACCACTGTGTTCAATGCATGTATTCTGAAATATGTCCGCTGCTGCTTCAATTATCTGCGATACGTTCCGCTGCGTATTATCAACCTTGTCTATCTTATCTTGTTCCAGGCCTTGGCCTTGTGCAAGCGCAACTTAGGCTTGCACGGCATCACGCCTTAGCGAGGACGAACGGTCCCAAAGAGTTCGAAGCGAGGACGAAAGGACTCTGCGGGATCGGGGCGTGACAATATTCGAGTCAGGGTTAGGGTTTACCGAGCGGGAAAGAGGAGTAGCTAAGGGAGGGGTCGGTCGACGGAGGGGGCAAGCCGCGCCGGAGGAAGGAGGGGACGAGGAGCGTGGGGTCCTCGTTGGCGAGCAGATGCGGTGTAGGGGAGGAGCCGCACGAGGGTCACCGGAGGGGAGGAGGGGAGGGGCCCACGAGGGTCGCCAGAGGGGAGGGTTGGGGGTGGTGATTTTCGATTTGGAAAATGTTCAGAGGAGGGGAGGGACCGCGTGAGAGTCGCCAAAGGGGAGGGGAGGGGGGAATTTTTGATTTGGAAAAAGTTCGAAATGGGAGGAAAATAAAAACGAACGGAGCATATGTAAAATGTTAGGGACGTCTTATACCTACGTCGCTAAACGTCGCAAATAGAAAAGAATTTATTGATGTTACAAATATCTTTGTCGCTTAATGTAGCGACGTCTAATAACTCATAGCGACGCTTTCTTCGCAGTACCCAATTGTAGTCGCTAATCGTAGTAATTCGTCGCAGACTAAGACGTTTGAAAACGTCAATTTAATTCGTCGCTAAATTAATAAATTTTAGCGACGTTTACTTATGTAGTCGCTAGAAAGATCGCTAATATGCCATATTTTAGTAGTGAATTAAGATACACATATTGGTTATAAAGATGAACGACCTTTATGTAGTGCCCCGTCCCGCTCAGTCAATCGGAGGAATCGAAACGCCGACGGTGTTCGGACTTAGCCTTACAACGACGACTCGAAGACATCTCGGTCAAGGCGACCGCTCGCTCAGGTGGGGTAGTTTCGGTGAACTTGCCTCATCTTTGCCTTCACATATTAAATTGCGTGTTTTCAACTTGCACAAGTAGGCTTAATAATAAAAGCTACGAATCCACATAGCTAAGGAAATAATCCCGATGGATCGAAATGAGTTAGAACATGGAAAACGTCCCACGGTCGGCTTAGAGTTGGTGCACGGCATGCTTTGAAAATGACACTCGGTCCTTCGTCCCGTGGCTTAGGAGAAGGAAAGTTGGTCTTCGACACAAAGTTATGAAATAGCCTAAGTTATAGGCGTCACCTGCGTGAATGCTTGTTAAAGCATGCACGGTCCCGTCGAATTGTCCCGACACTTGAGTTGGCCTAAGTCATAGGCGTTGCCCGCGTAAATGCTCGACAAAGAATGCACGTTTCCGTAATGCAAGGCTTGGCATAGCCTTTGCTCGTCCCTTGAGTCAAGTTATAGGCTCGATTAAGTTAGGCAAAGTTACGCCGATTGACCTAAGTCATTTCTAGTGCTGTCCCGCTCTTTCTGCGATTGTCAAGTTAAATAGTCCCACGATCCCAAGGCCCGTCATATAAAGTATAACTTGGGCGATAGCGTCGCGTAGATCGGAAGTCGGTTTGAGACACGATGGCACGGTCCTAGAGTTTTATGGCACGAGCCACGGTTGATTCATTTGTTTTGGAAAAATGTCTAAACAGTTGTTCTTGAGTTGAGTGAAATGATAGGGCAAGAAAGAAAGAAAGAAGAATGCTCACGACTGGGTCGTTGAGGCAAGAAAGAAGAATACTCGAGACTACGGGTCGTCGAGGCAAGATCTCAGATGTGAGAAGTATTAAATTTAGCCCTGAAAGGGATGGTAACACTAGAGGTACAATGACTGTGTGAGACGTCAGTTGAGTCGAGTCTTGCATGGTCATGGACAACTTGTCGACAAGGTAGAGTTTCCCCGCACGGCAACCTGTGGCGCCATGGGACCGCTGCGGGCACAAAAAGAAAACAAATATGGCTCTGGGAGCCAAATAGCTGCGCCTGGGGCAAAGTATTCGGTGGACGCTCATTAATGCTAGCTACCCGAAGAGGTCCATCCTATACTCAGCTAAAAAGGAGTCCACCATGGCTCTGGGAGTCAGTGACCAAATCATATAGATGAGTCGGCATGGCGGCAATCCGCGTGAGTGCCTTTGGATTGAGTTGAGTTGCTGAATGTGTGTGTATAAGTTAGAGTACAAATGTTTGGGCTTAAGAATGGCTACAACATAGGCAACGTGCTTTGGCACGAGATGTGGTGTCGAGTTTAAGTTGTCGGCATATAAGTTGCATAAGTTGGTTGAGTTTATGTCGGAAAAACCGCCGCAAGGCAAAGTTGGTCGAGTGACACTAGATTCACAAGTCTTGATTGGGTCGGTTGGTTATCAAAGTAGCACGGGCCGCGAAGCGGCGATATGGTTTAAGTCCTAGTGAGTTGCGAGGTACGACC
Source organism: Iris pallida (assembly GCA_029216955.1). Lineage (NCBI taxonomy): Eukaryota > Viridiplantae > Streptophyta > Magnoliopsida > Asparagales > Iridaceae > Iris > Iris pallida. Next base: position 44,551 of record JANAVB010003245.1, read on the forward strand.
TCAATATGGATTTCGTAGCACAGTCGCATGGAAAAGGAGTCTATCGTGTAGCTGCGTCTCTGATTTTGGCCGTAAGGCAAACACGACTTGATAGGTTAACGTTGTTGGCACGAGAAGTAGTCTAGAGACAAAGTATGAGTTAACGTTGACATTGCAAGCACGGGATGGTTCTGATACACAAGTTGCGCTAAGACGCCGGTCCTAAAACTGATCCTAAGGCAAGAGTAGAAAGACAATAAAAAAAGGGGACTATGTTGCACAAAGTAAAGTAAACGTGTTGGTTTTGTATGGGTGGGCGAGGAGCTCATTCCACCAGTACAGTTGAGTACTGACACCCACATAGTTTACATGTGCAGGCACAGGTAGAAGCTCGTGGCGCGGGGCTCGCTTGGATGCGTCGAGGCATGGAGTTCCTTGGCGACTCGAAGTGTGCAGCCGCATGAAGTAAAGACTTATACATGACATAATGTATGGACATCGCCTTCCGAAGCTTCCGCTGGATCAAGACTTGTAATTGAGAGATGAGAGAGAGCTGAGTAAACTTGTAAAATGTGAGAAGAGTGAGCTTGAGTGATTGTAATCTTGGCCTTGCGCCCCCAATGTAATCGTTGTTTCAATATAAATAAGAGCTTCTTTGAATGACTTGTGTTTTGTTCTAAATGCCGCTGCTATTATTCAATGTCTCTGCTCGGGACTTCTGTGCGACGACCCCATCGCAGCCGCTGGAATCGGCCGTTATGGAACCCGCCTTGCACGAGCGCAATCTAGGCTCGTGCGGCATCACGCCTTAGCGAGGACGATCGCTCCTAAGGGAGCGGGGCGTGACACTTTATTTGCCGTCCAGCTCCTTGTTGATGGTTGCCATGTGGCCTTCTCTACGGAAAACAATTCAAGGTCATGATTACCTCAAATACCGTACCTAGTAAGTGAGGCATTGGACACGTCTTTTGATGACACGCTGTCATGTAGTTTAGAATCTTTTGCACTCATTTTTTCTTCTGGCGAGGATAAAGTCTTTAAAATAAGGAGAAAGAGTAAATACGCGCTTCTTCTGACGGGTAGATTTTTAAAAAATGCGTTTTTCCTTCCTGAAGTCTACTTTCTATCGGAGTGTTTGTAGAGCTATTTTTCACATGCATTTTCTATGCTTCTACAGTAATGAGAATTACGGAGAGTGTGAGACTTAAGGCAGTTTTATGGCTGTGAATCCAACCCTAAAGATCGAGACTCAAGGAAGAATAAGAAGCTTAGATCGAGGAAATAGATGATACAATTGTTGGAGTTTTGGTTTTTCCTTTAGAAAGCTTTAGTCCCACATCGAAAAAAACAAAGAGATTGTTCTCTATATATTAGCTTTGCTATTATTGGAGATGTACATGTGGTGTGGAGGTGCACATGGGTTTGCCATGTGGGTTTATTTTTCTAATGAAAAAAATGCTAAAATCAACAATTAAAGCATTCATGCTTTTTGCTCTTGGGAAATTTATTTTCATAGGAGCTAAGCCCCGTAGGGGCTTAGCGACTCGGACTCGGACTTGGACTCGGGCTCGGGCTCGGACTCGGGCTCAAGGGCTCATGAGGCATAATGTGGCATTTTGTTGGCGCACTTTGCACTTAGCACGTCAGCATCGTCGCTAGGCGCATAGTGTGCTTAAGTTGCGATCGTTGCGCGACCAGGTTACGCGGCCCGTTACGCGGGCCCGTCAAGAGTGTTCCAAGTTCTCCGACGAACTTGCTGGTTCCTGGAAGCTATTCGTGTGGGGCGAATAAAGCTTTGAGCAACGGTGATCATTCACCCCAGCAGGAGTTTTTTCATCTTTCGTCTGTCACCTTCTTCGTTTAACAGAATTCTATTAGCGCACCTTCTGTGAAGTGTAGTACTAATTGAATTTCTCTTACGTACCTTTTGTGAAGTGTTACGTTCTGTGCACCTTCTGTGAAGTGTAGCACTAGTGGAATTTCTCTTACGTACCTTCTGTGAAGTGTTACGTTCTGTGCACCTTCTGTGAAGTGTAGCATTGGTTGAAATTTCTCTTACGTACCTTTTGTGAAGTGTTACGTAATAACGATTGTTTGTACAATTGTTACGAAATTTCAGTTTTCTATCGAAAAATTGTGCCCCGGCTCTAACAATCTCAAAGCTTTATCGCTACGATGGAAAACGTTAATGATTCACTCTTCAATTCTGACTTTTGTAAGTTAGAAAAGTTTGATGGAGAACATTACCAAGTCTGGAAGAGGAAGGTTTATCTCACCCTTCAACTCAAAGACGTAGATCACGTGCTTCTGGAGGAAGAACCTACTGTTCCAGATGTTGGGTCTGCTGCCGCAATTACCGCGGCTACTAAACTTCAAGCAAAATGGAGAAGAAAAAAAATAGTATTGCAGGCTGCTTATCCTGAATGCTATGGAAGATTTCCCTTACAGATCCTATTCTAAGAAGAATATCGCTAGAGACATATGGGAGTCTCTAGAAAAACTCTACGAAGAAGACAAGAACCGCAGTAAAATATTTGTGGTTGAAAAATATCACAAGTAGTTTTTTGAGGACGAAAAGTCTATGCTGCCGCAGGTGAAGGAGTTCCTGAAACTGCGACAGAAGCTGGAAGACGAGGCGATGCCCCTCCCCGACAAGTTTGTTGTTGGAGGGATTATCTCAAAGCTCCCCGCTGGGTGGAGCAAGTTCTATGCAAACATGCATAGGAAGAAGCTTGAGATCAGCCTTGAGGATCTCTTGCAGGAAATCTATGTTGAGGACCAGATGCGGGCTCAACTGAAGGTGGACATACTGTCCAAGAAATTGGCTAACGCCAATCTGGTTCATACCAAGGAACCAAGAGGACAGCAGGCGGCTTCCCACAGCAAGAAGAAGGACCCTGACAATCTAAAAGTCAAGGGAACTTCTATCAAGAAAAAGAAGCCAAAGTCTCAAATGCCTTGCTTCAAGTGTGGCAAGAAGGGCCACTTTAAGAATGAGTGCAAAGCAAAGACCAAGCAATCAGAGCAAGGAGAGCCTAGTAAGGTATCTATAATCACTGACATTGTTGCTATGATTGCGCAGGTTGATACGGTAAGGACTGACTATGACTGGTGGGTAGACACTGGAGCCTCCTGCCATGTCTGCTCCAGTAAGGAGTGGTTCACCACCTACACACCTACTTCTGAAGTGGTTATGATGGCGAACAGGCACAAGCTGAAGTGCTCGGGATCGGGACGGTAGTGTTGAAGCTGACTTCGAGGAAGTCTCTGACGCTTCAAGGCGTGAATCACGTACCTGATATCGCCAAGAACCCGATCTCAGGAGGCCTACTTTGCAACGCAGGCCTCAGGATGGACATCAATGCTGGCCAGATGGTGATGTCTATCAGGGAAACATATTTCGGGAAAGCTTTTTACCGAAGGAATGTTTAAAATTCAGCTTGTAAATCAGTCCAATGTAATTAATAAATTAATGAAGTTACTCCTTCTGCTTAAACTCTTGAGTTGCGGCATAATAGGCTAGGACATATTCATTATAAACGAATAAACAGAATGTCTAGTCTAGGACTTATCTCCAAATGTGAGGGTAAGGTAGAGAAAGGTAAAGTTTGTGCTCAAACGAAGATCACAAGGAAACCCTTTCATCGGGTTAATCGAAGTACAGATCTTCTGGAGCTGGTACACTCCGATATCTGTGACTTCAAACAGTTCTCTACAAAGGCCGGGATGAAGTATTTCATAACCTTCATCGATGACTTCTCTAAGTATGCGTTCGTCTACTTGCTGAAGTCTAAAGACGAAGCATTCGAGAAGTTCAAGGAGTTCAGAGCCGAAGCTGAACGGCAGACTGGACAACAACTCAAAAGAATAAGAAGTGATCGAGGTGGGGGTATACAGGTCTCATAAATTCGTATCGTTCTGCAAAGAACATGGAATTGTCAATGAGACTACGGCTCCGTACTCTCCTAAATCAAACAGAGTAGCAGAGAGGAAGAACAGAACGTTAACATAAATGATTAACTCAATGTTGTTGACTGCTGGCCTTCCTAAGTGCTACTGGGGTGAAGCTGCATTGACGGCCACTTTTATTCTAAATAGAGTGCCTCATGCAACTTCAGACGTTACTCCTCATGAACTCTGGTTCAAGGTCAGACCTAACTTGAATGTCATTCGAGTGTGGGGCTGTCTGGCATATGTTAAGCTTCCAGATCTGAAGATTCAGAAGCTTGGGACAAGGACTACTAAGACGATCTTCTTGGGGTATGCCGAGAAGAGTGATGCTCGGAGATTTCTTGATATTGAGTCAAATTATATTATTGAATCTCGCGATGCAGAATATTTTGAAGACAAATTTGCTAGGCACAATAATATTGTTCTTGCGAATGTACCAGCGAACAATGAGGGTGCGCAGTAAACTGAAGTCTTCAATGAAGATGTGGTCCAAGAAGATGTTGTTGAAACAACGGTTGAACCAGAAAAGCTGAGCCGTCAGCTAAGCGTGTGAGGAGGCCGAAGGACTTCGGAAGTGACTTTATCACCTATCATGTGGAAGCAGATCCGCTTACATATGATGAGGCGATGAAGACCAGAGATGCAGTTTTCTGGAAGGAGGCGATTGACAATGAAGTTGATTCCATCACCTCAAATAACACTTGGGTGTTGGTTGATCTTCCTGAAGGAGCGAAACTCATCGGATGCAAATGGATCTTCAAGAAGAAGATGAAAGCAGACGGAACTATTGACAAGTTCAAGGCTAGGTTGGTAGCCAAGGGGTTTTCTCAGAAGCAGAGGATTGACTATTTTGACACATATGCTCCAGTAGCCCGAATGACCACCATCAGAATGTTGATTGCTCTCGCAGCAATATATAAGATGGTGATACATCAGATGGATGTCAAAACGGCTTTCCTAAATGGCGAGCTGACCGAAGAGATTTACATGCAATAGCCAGAGGGATTTGTCGTCAAGGGTCTTGAAGACAAAGTTTGCAAGTTGGTGAAATCTTTGTACGGTCTTAAATAGGCTCCCAAGATGTGGCATGAGAAATTTGACAAAGTTATAAGGTCAATTGGCTACATGGTCAGCGAGACGGACAAGTGTGTTTACACGAAGTTCGCTGATGGAAGAGGTGTGATCATTTGTCTGTACGTGGACGACATGCTTATCCTAGGTACGGATATGAGCTGTGTCACGGAGACAAAGAGGTTCATCTCGAGCAAGTTCAGTATGAAGGACTTGGGGGAAGGTGATGTGATCTTAGAGATCAAAATCATCCGGACAGACACTGGACTAGCGTTGTCACAGTCTCATTATATTGAGAAAATGATCACTCGTTATGGGTATCGGGATCTTCCAGGGATCGATACGCCGTACAGGTGTGATGTGAAGCTGAAGCCTAATTCAGGGAAAAGCGTCAGGCAGCTGGAGCTAGCATAATCGGGAGTTTGTTGTATGCTACTAATGCCACAAGGCCTGACATAACTTTCGTCGTGGGAATGTTGAGTCGTTTCACGAGCAATCCTGGTGTTGAACATTGGAAGGCTGTGAAACGGGTTATGAGATATCTCAAGAAGACTCAGACATATGCACTGTACTACAGCGGAGATCCGCAGGTAGTGGAAGGCTTCAATGATGCCAGTTGGTGCTCAAATTTGGAGAGCGAGAGGTCCACAGGTGGATATATTTTCACAATGGGTGGAGCTGCTATATAGTAGAAATAGAAGAAGCAGACTATGCTCTCGCGGTCATCCATGGAATCTGAGTTCTTTGTACTTGATAATGCAGCCGAGGAAGCAGAATGGCTTTGGGAGCTCATGTACGATCTTTCAGTGGTTGGGGCACAAATACCGATAATACCGATATACTGCGACAACCAGGCGACTGCGACGGTGGCATCAAATGATCTTTTCAACGGAAAGAAGAGGACTGTGCGGTTAAAGCACAGGGCAGTACACGATCTTATTAAGAGAGGTGTAATTGCAGTAATTGATGTTCGGAGTCGGAAAAATTTGGCGGATCCGTTCACCAAGGGCCTCAAGCGCCAGCTGGTCGATGACTCAGCATGTAAAATGGGCTTGAAGGCATTCTGATATTAGTTATTGTATTCCTACCATAAAGTTTTATGCTATTAGTTCAAAGATTTATCTACTAGACATCTAGCTTTTGGTTCAAGGGAGGACCATTAACTGGAAGAATATTAGGAACGGTGGGTACATGTTCTATTGGGCATGGAGAGGTTACGGACCTATAACCACTGTTGTCTACTGTTGTTGTTTTCTGCGGAAAACGGTTCCTGTGGGAAGGTTGGCTTAATTGCCTTAATGAGTTCTCAGGCAGAGTGAATGCCTGGTGTGCTTTACAGGAAGCACGGTGAGCAGCACTACAAGGAATGAAACTTCATGCTACAGTGGGGTGACTCCACAATGAGTGTAATGACCATTTTTGTATCACGTATCTCGGTATACGTGTACGTATTTAGACCCGTATTACATATTTTCTTGGTTGGTTCGGCCCAACTTCACTTGGTTCAGCTTGGTTTTGTATGGTTCGGTTTTATGTGAACCACTCCCAACTACCACCACTTTCATTAAAATCCTACCTACCACCATCATCTTCATTAAATATCCCACCATCATTTCTCTCTCTTCATTACTTCTTCTTCTCCACCATTACTTCTTCAACCACCAGAGAGAGATAAGAGAGTGGGAGAGCTTAGGCAAGTGCACCTTGCTTCATGGAGGAAGTCCATTTTTATTGTTCCATTGTCTTCCTCATGTGTTTCTAAACCACTTTAGTACTTGTCATTTTTCATTTCCATGGTTAAATTTTGTAGATCTAGCTTTATGGTATTTTTGGTTTGCAGGACTTTTGATCCATCACACTTGCATATTTTGCTAAGTTGATGATACCATGATTGCAGAAAAGTTTGTTAGGTCCAATTTGACCTACGAGAAATTGCTGAGCCGCATGGACATTTTCAGCACTTGGCCGTATGCAATAGTGAGCCGCATGTGCATTATTTAAAAACATGTGCTGGCAAGCTTGCTTGCAATGCACATGCACAGTAGTCAGCCGCATGACTCATTAGAATATATTTAATGCATTCATGGAATGCATTCTTAATGGCATTATTTTAATGCCGTCCTTTTTGCTTTCCTTAGGAAAAGCCAGCCGCATAAGCCTTTTTGGATTGCATCCAGAGAATGCATTAATGCATTTTAGTGCATTGTAGCCGCATGGCATTCTAAGAATGCAATGCATGCATTTTTGCATTATTAAATGAGTTAGCCGCATACACTCCAGGAAAAGCATTGTGAAGCATTCTTTAAAAAGCACTTTTGCATTATAACCCATAACAAAAGCACTTTTGCATTATAACCCACAATAAGGCTTCCAAGCATTTAATGCTTTCCAAGCATTAGCTTGGAATATCAAGCAGTAAGCATTACTAATTAAAGCTTCCAAGCATTTGTTACTTGCTTGGACTACCAAGCATTAGCATTTAATGTTTCCAAGCATCCATGTGCATGGCAATTTATGCCTTATTGTAATGCACTAACATGTGTCATTGCTTGGAGTTCCATGCATAGCCGCATATGGCTAGTAGAGAGCCGCATAAGGCAATAATTCAGCATATGATAACTTAACAGGCCGCATATGCATTTAATGTAATATTTTATTGCATCCTCCAAATGCATGTATTTATTATAATATTTTAAATACATTCTCTAAAAGGAGCAATAGAACATACTTTATTCATTCTCTAACCAATTCAGCCGCATATGGGAGCAATAGAGAGCCGCATGGCTTGCTTTTACCGTGATTTTAATATTATCTTACAGGGGAAGAAAGTCAGTCGCATGCATATAAATTCATATACCAAAGCATGCTAGCATACTTTTAATATATCAATATAATAAATAAATACCTATTTATATGTGGTATTTAATATTTAATATATTTAACTGCCTGCAAGCATGCATTATTTATTGTGCCTATATATTTTGCTCAACCGCATGTGGCCAGGTGACTGCGGGCCGCATGGAAATTTCTCGAGCCGCATGGGTCCCCCACAGCCCTTGTCCCTTTTAATATTTAATTAATAAATGTACACTTGTGCTAACTTAATTGTTCCCTGACACGATGGTGATCCGTTGTGGTACACTTTTGACATGACATGATAGTGGCCCGACGCGGCACACTCCCGACGATGAACATGACATGACAAGATTGAATGGCCTGGACACCGTGGGTGACTGTGTTTGTACAATCGAACCGGTAATATTGCATCATGTCTAGGACAGGAATCCCTGAGTACCACGGTCAGGGGTACCTATTGTAAATGGCTAAGGCTAATAACTAGAATAATTCAGTAGTCATGAGAGATTTCCCCAGTTACAGGCGATCCCGTTATCCCGGCCACCATTGTGGGACTTGCAGCCTGCCGACGAGTAGGGCATAAGTCCAAACTCATTGATATATGGAAAGGACAATCTACTACGTAATGAACCCAAGTCTCCTGGATAACCTGGATTAGCTGCAGGGCTTGTGGCTGGAGGAACATCTCACTGCATGTTTTGATAATCCTAGCTAGCTAATGTAGAAAGCCGTAGTCATTGAATGGTCGGAAGCAATTGTATGGTATGGTTTTCTGTGCTCGATTATTGCAGGCTTGATCGCATGATTGTCACACTTAACAATAAAGATCAGAGGCTAAGTTCGATTCAGGCAAAGGATTACAACCCCGATCCTTGTTTGGTTTAAGGGTTGTAACCTGGCTCCCGGAGCAGTTCTAAGTCATCTCTTCGTTTATTGTATTATTGCACCCCACGTCATGCTTATAAAGTTTTACCTTATCAACAGGAGTTGGAGGTGGAGTTCGATTCAAGTGAAGGGTTACAACCCCGGTCCTTGTTTGGTTTAAGGGTTGTGACCCGGCTACTTGAATGGTTCCCTCGTGCTCCATTTTGATGGTTGTTAATCTTTTACTTCAAGTTCTTAAATTGCTTTAATATCATTTTATGATGTGCTGGTTTTAGTTCTTAAGTGAAGCTTCCTTTGTGGCACTTGCTCTTTCTCGGATCTGACCCAGCTGGTTTTGTGTGGCCAGATTTCGGAGCTACCTCAGAGGATCTACCGATCTTCCAGCCCGATGGTGACCATCAGACGTGACCAGGGCAACGAGTGGGTTTATTTTTGCTCTCCCACTCTATTGTAAAAATTTCTTTTTGAGGCGTTTAGCCGACGAGCACCTGTTAGCTCATATTGCATACCTTATTATTGTCTGCCTACGGGCTGTAACATGATTGACAAATCCTAGGGTTGATCATGTATGACTAAGCTCTTGCTAGTCCTCACATTTTGTAACGACTAGCTTCATGATCAGCTGGATATGTAATGTTTGGGACGCCTTATTATTGTATATTTGGTGATCTTACATCTTGTAACTTTACTTGCTTGTTTGAGATTGAGACAATTAGGCTTGTTATTGACCATAGGAGACTGATGGATTGTAGTTAAACCCTCATGTATCTAGACAGCCGTGACCGTATAGTGGGATGGATTTTATTTCATTATACGTAGCTGGCTATGTATGCCCCCGCTCTCCAGTATTCTGGTTCTGGGGCGTTACATGATTTAAGTGGTGGCCCATGCAGGTCTTGTAAATCAAGATATGTGAGGGTTTACCGAATAGATATCTCAATCAGCACTCGTCTTTGATCTCTGCCCGTATCTTCTAATCCCTGAGATTCTCGACCTGATCACATGCTTGTATCGTTGAATCTGTCTTGGTCCTTCCTTATTGTTCCCTATGTCGTCTTCTTCAGCGGCATTGTTCCTGGACCTGCCGATCAGCAAGGCGAAGCGCCTCTCGTGGACCAGCAGCAACAAGAAGACCAGGCCCAGCACTCAGGAGCAGCCTCTAGGGCCATGCCTTCCAGTGATCCAGAACCCCCGGTGCAGTCAGCCCAGCCCGCGAGGCAGGATGATGGAGCCTTGGTTGGACTTATCAGGGAGTTGCTTGCATCGCAGGATCGTCGAGGAGATGCCTTGCATCAGGCCGTGGTAGATGCTCTGGGCAAGGTGGACATCATGGAACAG
>JANAVB010003246.1:0-46937 GCA_029216955.1 Iris pallida
ATATATATATATATATATATATATATATATATATCTATATATATATATATATATATTCTATATATATTATATATATATATATATATATACACATACACATACACATATATCTATATATTATATATATATATACACGTATACATATTTACTATACACATATACTTTTGCTAAGGAATAGAATGGTAATACTATAGTAAATAATTTATTTAACAACCACAATAATCATATTAATATTGTATAACCATTCAATTAAATAAATAATAATAAAAATATTTCAAAATTTTTGGGAAGTGGAGCTACAATACAAATATGACTATAACACAAATGACATCAATGACTAACTCTCACTAAATCAAAGAATCCTCAAACTGTAAGACACCCATGTGAGCAGTGTGCTCATGAAAACCTTGGGTAGAAGGCCCTTCGTAAGGGGGTCTGCTATCATGGAGTTTGTCCCTAAGTATTATATAGAAATCTGTCTGCTTTTTACCCTCTCCTTGACAACTCGGAACTTGATGTCAATGTGTTTTGACTTGGTCGAGCTCCTATTGTTATTGGAGTATAAGACGGCTGATTTATTGTCACAATATAACTAAAGTGGTCTTTCAATTCCTTCCACAATTCGTAGCCCTGTGACAAATTTCTTCAGTCAAATCTCATGATTTGATGCATCATAACATGCTACAAATTCTGCAGCCATGGCGAACGAAGTAATAAGAGTTTGCTTGGCAGTGCACCAAGAAATTGCACCACTAGCTAACAGATAAATATAATCCGAAGTGGATCTTCTACTACCTTGGCATCTGGTAAAATTAAAGTCAGAATACCCAATGATCTCCAAATGGTCTGACTTTCTATATGTGAGTATAATCCCTTGTTCTCTTCAAATACCTCAAAACTCTTTTGACCGTTTTCTAATGATCCATTCCAGCATTGCTTAAGTATCTGCCTAACACTCCAATAATGTAAGCTATATCCGGACTCGTATAAACCTGAGCATATATTAGACTCCCTACCGCCGATGTATAGGGAATCCTTTACATCTCTTGAATCTCAAGGTTTCCTTTTGGGCACTGTCCGAGACTAAATTTGTCTCCCTTAGTGAATGGGGTATCTCCTGGTTTGTAATCCTGTATGCCAAACCTTTTGAGCACCTTATCGATATAGCTCCTCTGTGATAATCCTAGAGTACCCCGAGATCGGTCCCGATGGATCTGAATACCTAATACAAAGGAGGCGTCACCAAGATCTTTCATCTCAAAATTTCTTGATAGAAATCTCTTGGTTTCGTATAATATGCCTATATCATTAGTGGCAAGCAATATGTCATCAACATATAATACCAAGAAAACGTACTTGCTCCTACTGAATTTGTGATACACAATCGTCAACTGTATTCATCTCAAAACCAAATGAGAGAATTACTTGATGAAATTTTTGGTACCACTGACGAGATGCTTATTTTAGCCCATAGATTGATTTTTTCAGTTTGCAAACTATCTTCTTTGGTTCTTCTGACACAAAGTTTTCTGGTTGTACCATATAAATAGTTTCGTCAATGTTTCCATTGAGAAAAGCCGTCTTGACATCAATCTGATAAAGCTCCAAATCATAATGTGCAACAAGAGCCATGATTGTCCTAGAAGAGTCCTTTGATGAAATCGGGAAGAAAGTCTCTTTAAAGTAAATCCCTTCCTTTTGAGTATAGCCCTTAGCTACAAGACGAGCCTTATACCTCTCCGTATTACCTTTGGAATCCCGTTTGGTCTTAAATATCTATTTGTAACCAATGGATTTCGTACCTTCGGGTAATGGGACAAGTTCCCAAACCTTATTGTCTTGCATGGACTTGTACTCCTCATTCATTGCTTCAATCTTCTTTTTCGAGTTGGAATCTTGCATGGCTTGACGGAAGTTGATTGGATCATTTTCCATCATACCATTATTTTCTTCATGTTCGTGGAGAAATACTATATAATCATCCGGAATAGCACTTCTCCTTTCTCTAGTGGATCGCTGCAAAGGTACTGGCTCTTGAAGCATTGGTTCTTGAGGATCTTGAGTTTGCTCTTCAGGAACAACTAATTCATCTTGAATGAGAGTTTGAACAACAATGTATTCTAAAGGTTCCGAAATTGCTTTATCAGAAGCAACTGTATGAATCGGTCCTGGAATTAAAACTAATTCTTTCTCAAAGACAAAGTCTGTAACCTTATTTCTCCCCCCGAACTCAATATCCTCAAAGAACATGGCAGTTCCCATCTCAAAAATTGTCTTTAATTTGGCATCATAAAATTTATAGCCCCTAGATCGCCCAGAATAGCTAATAAAGTAGCTGCTCACTGTTCGGGGGTCCAATTTCCTTTTATTTGGCTATAAGGCCATGCCTCAGCTGGACATCCCCATACATGAAAGTGATTTAGACTAGGCTTTCTATCCGTCCAAAGCTCATAAGGTGTTTTGGCAACTGCTTTAGTTGGTACTCTGTTCAGAATGTAAGCTGTAGTCTTTATTGCCTCTCCCCAGAGTGACTCTAGTAAGTTAGAATGACATTACTTCTTACCATATCCTTAAGAGTTCTACTTCATCTTTCAACTACACCATTCATGCTAGGTGACCCTGGCATAGTGTACTGTGGGACGATCCCACATTTCTCTAGGTATTTGGCAAATGGTCCCTGACGTTGTTCACCTGAACTTTCATATCTACCGTAATATTCACCACTACGGTGAGATTTGACTTCCTTAATTCTTTATTGAGTTGGTTCTCAACTTCAGCCTTAAGCGATTTGAACACATCTAATGTTTGGGACTTCTCATGTATAAGAAATAAGTATGCATATCTAGAATATCGTCTATGAATGATATAAAATATTGCTGAGCATTCCAAGATGGTGTTCAAAATGGCCCACAAATGTCCTTATGTATCAATTCTAAGACATCTGTAGCGCTATATGCTCCCAAAGTCTTTTGTTTGGTCTATTTGCCCTTAATGTAGTTAACACAGACATTAAAGTCTGTAAAATTTATGGAATTTAGGACCCCATCTGACACAAGTCGCTCAACTCTATTTCTAGAGATGTGACCTAGACGTTTGTGCCATAATGCTCATGAATTCGCATTTTCAACTTTACGCTTAGTAAACGCGATTCAACATTTAATGTTTCATTATAAGAAGTAATAGTATCAAGCAAATATATATTGTCATACAACATAAGAGTACCAGTTCCAACAATATTTGTATTAATAGATAAACTGAATTGATTGCTTCCAAATGAACAATAATAACCAAATTTGTCCAACCAAAACAAAAACCAAATTTTGCCTAAATGATGGTACAACAAAGTATCCATTAAATCCAAACAATAACCAGTATTTAACAACAATTTAAAATGCCCTATTGCCTCTACTTCTACCGACTTGCCATCTCCTACATAAATGCATTTTTCAGCATCATTTGGCCTTCAGTAACTCAGACAACCCTGCATTGAAACACTGATGTTAGTAGTAGCACCAGAATCTAACCACCAAGTGTTTCTAGGTACTAAAACTAAATTTAACTCAGAACATACCAAATTAAGGAACTTACCTTTCTTTGCACGCCAAGCATGATACTTGGTACATTCCTTCTTGACATGTCCAGTCTTGCCACAGAAGAAGCAACTGTTGATATCCTTATTTGCTTCTTTTGTGCTGGACTCTCAGCAGCTTCATTCTTAATTGCCTTATGTTTTTCTCCTTTTGCCCTTATCCTTAGAGGCACTTACCAAGTGAGCACTTTCTGTCCTTTCTTGCTTCATCTTTTCTTCTTCCACACAATATGAAATGAGCTCATTAAGAGACCATTTCTCATTTTGAAAGTTGTAACTGATCTTAAATTGACTGAATTATGTAGGAAGATATATTAACACCAAATGCACGAGTAAGTCATCTGACAACTCGAGCTTTAGAGCCTTAAGTTTGGAAGCAATATTAGACATTTCCATAATTTACTCCCTTATGCTTCTTTGCCTTTATACTTCATAGAAATCAAGCTTTGAATGAGTGTGCTTATTTATGCCTTATCGCTTTTAGGAAAGCACTTCTCAATTTCGGCAAAGAATTCTTTGGCACTTGTTATCCCTTCGGATATGATACCCCTAAATGCCTCTGGAATGCCGCGCTTGATAATCATGAGACTCATGCGATTGGAGCGGTCCCACTTCTCATAATTTTTACTCTCTTCAGAGGTACTGGAGTCCGTAAGAGAAGGGGGTTGCTCCATCCTTAGTGCAAGGTCAGGATCCATGCAGCCAAGAATAATTAAAATGTTCTCTTTCCAGTCCTTAAAGTTGGTACCATTAAGGACCAGAACCGAATTTAGGTTAGCAGATACGGTAGCAATGTATTTGTAAAGAGAACAAAATAAATAACAAATATACTCATATTATAATCAAAATTCAATCATCAACGAATTCAAATAATGACGTAACCCATCTCAAGATACCTAATGCAACATCAATATCAAGTCTTTGGACAGTAATATTAATTGCTAGCCGTACTCTTGTTGTAATGATCAGACATTGATAATAATGCATGTTAAATAATAAATCCATCTTTGGATTGATTTATCATTCACATGTACAACCTTATAATTATCACATGTTTACCATCACAGGTATGTATGTAATCCGGCCAAATATTAACCTTCCTTTGGGCCGATTAATACTTGCATAGATACATTTATACACTAACATTTAACATTTCTCATGAGCAATCTACACAAGAGAGGTTACTTTGGCGACTTCTTATTTTAATTGGTTAAAAAAATGTTAAACAATTGTATAATCTAAAAAATAGCCAACTATTTGAATTTATTCTATTTTCTTAAATAAAAAACAAATGTTTGAACGTTAATCCACATGTTGATATGGTAGCCTGGTGGTTGGCACTCTTGTTTCAGAACTCTAGGTCACTAGTTTGATCCCTACTTGACGCATATGCTATATTTTTTAATGGTTTTCTAAAAAAAATGGATCAGAATAATGCATCTCTAAGAATCGAACCTGCAACCATTCAGAAACAAGACATCCCCTCAAACCACCAGACCAGAACATAACTGCTTGTTATAACTAATGAATTAATAATCTATATTTAAAATATGACGTTTCTAAATGAATTCAAGTCCAAATTAAAAGAAAATTAATGGAAAATCAAGAACGAAAATTTTAATTTTTTTATTTATGAAATTCTAAACCTTAAAAAATTTTATATCATAATGAATTGATCATGGGTGGCTCTGATACCACTTGATAGAATTTAATTAATCGTGCTCAATATCATGTTTCTAATTCTCAAACAATAAGCTCAAATCCAAAACTGAATTCTACATATAATCCATGTCAATTCAAGATGATTAACAAATGCGGAAGCGTACCTGAAGAATCCATGAGAACTTGAAGGAAGGAATAATCTTCTTGCAGAGTAGTGATCTTCCAATTGTAGAATTCTTTAGGGCCTTAGTTCCTCCTCTGATGGATGAAGAGAAAGAATGTGTCTTATTCTACAATTGGGGACTATAGCCCCTTATATTTATAAGAAGTGCATGCCCTTTCATGAAGAGTAATGTTTCTTTGAGTTTATACTCTTTCATGATAAGTCATGACTCTTATACTTTTCTTATTTCTATTTAGGCCCATCATAAAAATAGAAATTAGACTTTTGGTATCTATACAATATTTTTCATGACAACCCTTAGCCATAACACTTTAATCCAAGTAGACCACTTTGATTTTTGGCTAATTAACTAATAGCTTAACACATTAATTATTACATGGTGGCCCCAATTACATATATATATATATATATATATATTATATATATATATATATATATATATTATATATATATATATATTATATATAAAATTTAGCACGATTATCTATTAACCAAAATCATTCGAGCACGATTATAGAATCAAAATCTAGGAAAAGATACGAATAGGCTTGATCGAAATATAATCAAGATAGTCTAGTCGCGATCAAAATCGTTTAATAATGATCAAATTGAAATCATTTTGGCACGATCCGCTATTTAACCCAAATCATTTAGGCACGATTATCAAATATAGATACGATTATGTATATAGTGGAAAGGAATCAAAATAGGTTTAAAAGGCTACTAGGAAACCTAATAATTATATGAAAATAAAAGATAAGAAAGAAAGGTTAAAGAAAGGAAAAGATAAGAACTAAATCAAATTCAAGTGAGGGTGCATGAAATCGCGAACCATTAAAAATAATAGTCATATGCCAAAAAGGATGTAGTCTCTATAATATTCGAAAACCGTAAGCATATCAGAAGTTATTTTACCAAAATTTTTTGGCTCGCCAGTGTACATCTGGCTGCAGTAAACCCTTGGTGGCACGACTCAAATAAGAATATGGTATCGAATACTCTACCAACTCTATCCAATATTGACATAACAACTCAAAGATCAAAATAAGGCAACTGGACATAGTTTTAATACTATTCGATAACCTATGCTTACTTGAAATTACTTCAAATTAGGGGTCATGTCTTGCCAGTGCGATGCTTGCTGCAGTGAACCCTTGGTCTCCATAATTCAAATAAATGGGGACAGTGCGCTTCTGCCTTGCCATTTTATGTCATCGAAAATTATTTCAACTATATCTATAAAATTTTTAAAGGAGCTTCTAAAAATTCAAATAAGTCGATCATGATAGAAAAAGTGTAAGTATCTGTCCTTGAAGTGAAAGTATCAACTTTGAAAATCAAACAATCGATTAGGAAGAAAACGATCAAAGACGAGAGAAATATAATCATATATATCTTGAATTTCAAAAAAAAAAACTCAGAATAAATATAGGATAATTGAATCAAGTTAGGCTCAAAACTTAATAGATGGAAATAGAATATTGACTCTTAGAAAAATAATAATTACTATGGCCAATGAGAATTAAAAACAGATTTTACGATAGGATGACTAGAAGGAAGAAAATAAGATTGCACAAATAATCAAGATTAGGAATCAAATCCTAGGAAGTCCTCATTTAACAAACGAATAGTCTACCTACCTTTGATCTTACTATCGTGTCGAAACACAATAGTACATTCCTCTAGAAAAATTCCTCAAGTTATCTAATAGGGTTTAGAATTCAATAAATCCTTACCTAAATCATATGACCTATATAGCAACTTTAACTACCCAATAGTCAAATTCAATAAGAAATTTCCTATGGTACCTAGTCCTAGCCATTTACTAAAATTAAATCAATCCTAATTATGAATGAGCACTTCTTAGTCACAGGCTCGGAGTAGTACGACTAACTTAAGTACTACTACGAGTTCACACAATTTTGCGAAAACAGACCTGCATGGGCCACCAAAAAACTTGTCACGACCTACACTCTTCTCGAATACGAGTTCGTAGCCAAGTCCAGCCTACGCCGCAGCATCGGTGGTAGTACGTCATCTAGGTCTCAATGTCAAACTCAAATACAATAAAATTATATTTAATTGCTTATTCATAACAACTATTTATTTATAAATCTAATATTATAATATAAATAATTTTTGGAGAATAAATCCACTAAGCATTTAAATAAAATAAATTAACTAATCTTTCTAGAATCTAAGATCGACCTCCAAGATCTCTATCTCTCCTGTATCGTTCGTAGCACAAAAGTAGGAAGCACGACAATACACCTGCGACGATCTAGTCATAAAAGAAGGAAAGTATATTCCTATTGTATTTATGTAACTTAATACAAAATAAGCTAGACAAGTAGAGATGTGGTAGAGAATAAAAAAATGTACATGAACTGAAAACAATAAACATGTACAATAAACTACTAGCAGGAATATGTATGAACAAGACAACTTAAACATGAACAAGTAAAACTAATCAAACAGTGATTTAAAATACCTTTTGACATGTAAATGACTGGGCTAATACGGTACATCATACGATGGCTATCCATATTTTTGGTATGGCCAATCCGTAAGATGTATGACATAGTCATCCCAATTAAACATTCATTGAGGTTTGTTCATACGTCTACTTAGCATTTTCCATCGCGACTCACTAATAGTCAATAAACGAGCAATGATACAATCAAGCCTATCGTGTCACAACCGTATCTCAACATGATATCAAATAGAAACACAATGTTTGTAGCTTCCCTTCCCGGAGAATTTTTTTTCAAATTATTTTATTATTTAATTCATTTAAATGGTGATTTTAGAATCTTAGAAATAATTATTTACTTAATTATTACGGTAGATGATTTTAATCATGGCTGAGTTTTGAAGTACAAGACGGCTAGGAATCATAGCACGGATAGTGCATAGCGTGCTTTGACTAGTGTTTAGCCATGGTAGGGGAATGTAAAGCCATATGAGTGTCCTAACTAGGAAAATCAGATTAAGTTGCGACTTAACCCCCACCGATGAACTATTTATTTATTAATTAAATATATTGATTTTAGATGACCCGATTGTACCAACTTAGCCCGAACGGGGCCCGAACCGAATCCAAGCCTTTGTAGGTATGTAGTGAGACCAAGGAAGACCATGTAGGCATATTTTATGTGTGTACAAAATTTCTTAAATTATTTTAGGTATTGATGTGCATTTTTAACTATTTGAATATTTGTACAAAATTTGGTATTTTTATATTAAATATTGTTTTACAATATTTGTACAATTTTTGGACCCGGATAAGGGTGAGTAGTATGGATTCACCAAACCACCAGTTAAGTATTATTTTATTATTTTTATGGTGATTGAATAAATATATTTATTACCATTAGATATTATGATTATTAGTTAATTGAGTAATTATTTATAGATGAGGTGTAGATATATAAATATATATGTGTATGGGTATATATAAATGTATAAATATTATACATGAGAGTACGTGTATGTATATATAAATATATGTATATATAAATATAGATGTCTAAGTATGGATAAATATATACATGTATGTAAATGTGTAAATATATACATATATATATGTACATATGTGCATAGATATTTATAAATGTATATATATATATATATATATATATATATATATATATATATATATATATATATATATATATGGTTATTGAAATAGAAATAAGAAATAGAATAAAGGAATAAAGAAGCAGTATTATCCTCGGCCCCAGCCAGGCAAAGGCCATCCCAGCCCAGGCCAGAGCCGGGCCCAACAACCCATCTTCCAAATCGGCCCACAGAGCCCCAGCCGACTGCAGCTCAGCCAAGAGCCTGACCCCGGGGCTCGAGCCAGGCACTCGGCCAAAACCATAAAGTCCCTAACCCCTGCTTAAACCTTCACAACCCGACCCTGTGAATCGGAAGCCAGCAACCGCGTATATAACCAAGAGAGGGAGTCTCGAGAACGGAAACCCTAACTAATCCCCCACCCACGTGCGGCCGACCCTGCGCGCCACCACGCCACCGCCGCCGTGGCACGGCCGACCACCGTCGTGCGCGGCCGAGGTCGCTGGAAGAGCGCGCGCGCGGGTTTGAAGCAGAACACAACAGCAATAGCAGTTGACACACCCCCACTTCGCGTACGATTCTCTCCGTCATCGTGCAACAATTTCACGAAGTACTTGAACAAGTTTGAACTCAATCTATACTCCATCTAATCCCAGTAAATAGTTTTGCGAATCATAGGACAAACTGTCCGAGATTTCGACGCAAAGTCGACAAGAAACAGCTTCGAAAACAGTCTCGAACCAGTCCCAAGTAGCTCTGTTTGAAGATCGATTTCGATCGATCCAGTACCCTATTAAAAATTCTTATTGAACACACTTCTAGACAACATGTAGGGCTCCATGACCCAATTCGCAGAAATCAATTTTAACGACTACGCACCGAGAAATCGGACCCCGAAGTTTGACAAAAACCTGTTTTAAAATTACTAAAAACCTTCGACACGACGTGCGTTTCGCCAATCCGGGCGACGTGGTCGTGAACCGAAAGCATCGAAAGGTGCGTACTGGCTTCGTGGTCTTGTGGGCTTTGGCAGAATTCAAATTGGTCGCGTGTGCGCGACGAATTTGATGCGTGTCCGTCGAAATTTACCGTATCGGCCTCTGTGTAAATTTCTCAATTACTTCGTGCACGTTCGTCAGAGCGAGATGAAACTTGTGCCAACAGGACCGCATCATTTTTCTGGTCATGTATACCAAGTTTGGTCCGATTCTGAGACAGTTGATAAAATTACCGTTTTGCGGGCCCCACGGTCCAACTCAACGGGTGATTTTGTACATGGCCCGCCGGAATCCAACTTCGGACATACGGTTGGGTTCGTATCATCAAACCGAATCTGTAGACATATAGTTTGATGACTTTAGAGACCATTGACCCTGGCACATTTTTCGGTACAAAGCGGGTCCAACGGCGGACACCGTTTTGGCCCAAAATTACCGTTTTGCCCCTGTGTCTAGAATTGGACTTAAGAACAGGCAATACTAGCTAATTTGACTATTCTGAGAATATTGGTAATGTTTATTTCAGCTTTCGGAGACAGTTGTGATGACTTGGACTTTCTGACTGTTGATTGGCGATACATTGTTGGTTCTCCGTGCAACCCCCAGGCAAGATACCTTGCCTTCCTCTACAGTTTATTTACATGCATATTTATATCCAGTTTTATTAATTGATTATTTATATGTGATTTGTATATCATGCCTGCTAGTATATATATAGCCTTATTTATATTTAACTTTGTAGTTCATATTGGATATACGTATATATAGTTCTTGTTCCTAGTTAACTTTGCAGTTCATATTGGATTGGTTTCTTGTGTATCATGATTGGGTCGTGTCGTGTCATCACTTGTACTTAGACTGAGTCACATCGTGTCATAGGATGAATAAGTCATATCGGAACTGCTTTACCTCCTTGCCTTGAAATCTGGAAGCTAACCTGCGAGTCTACATCAGGGGCGAGGGTTAGTAGTTAAGCTAACCTGCGAGTCCACATTAGGGACGAGGGTTAGTAGTTAAGCTAACCTGCGAGTCCACATTAGGAACAAGGGTTAGTAGTTATTGGTCCACACCTGCGAGTCCACACTAGGGA
Organism: Iris pallida; assembly: GCA_029216955.1. NCBI lineage: Eukaryota > Viridiplantae > Streptophyta > Magnoliopsida > Asparagales > Iridaceae > Iris > Iris pallida. The sequence goes on from JANAVB010003246.1 coordinate 11,103, forward strand.
CGAGGGTGATGCTAGCCTATGAGTCTACATTAGGGACAAGGGTTAGTAGTATATGGTTCACACCTGCGAGTCCACACTAGGGACGAGGGTGATGCTAGCCTGCGAGTCTACACTAGGGGCGAGGGCTAGTAGTTGTTCAAACCTGCGAGTCCACACTAGGGACGAGGGTTTGAGTATTCGATTGGTTATCCATTGACATCGTGATATCGTGTTCTCTTATTTTCTCCAGCAGTTCGTTTAGGCGTAGTGGTTCTTCCAGTCGTGTATAGTCGTATTTTCATGCTGATTGGTCTTTTTCTATTATTTCCTGTATTTTCTTTATTGTATGATAAACTGCTAGATAGGCATGTTTTTATGTATCTTGCTATGTCCCCTGAGGACCTGATGATCTCTTCAGGTTAGTTATTGCGTGGAGTTAGTTAGCAGCTCTAGATGGCAGGCGTGATGATACGCTTGCGGGATTCAGTTATCGTTATTATGTTTACGTCCGCTCGTACTTTTCTTCATTATCATGAGATATCCTGTTTCTTGAATCAGTTTAGACTCTTGTTATTTTTCTTTAGAGTCTTATCGGACATGCATGCTAGTGGGCTACAGACCACGACCCATACTTGTTCATTCTTGTTTATTATTCTTATTATGGATTGAGATATAGTTTTGCCTTGTCTTGATTAGGCCCATTGCCATAGCAGTGACAGCGTTTACGTATTCGAGTCGGGCTGGAGTCTGTTCGATACGTAGCTGGCTTGCTCACGTGCTTGCATCCGAAAAGCGGGTGCGGGTCGTGACAATGTTGTATAGCATTATAACATAATAGAAAAATAAATCAATAGTGTACTTGTCTCAAGTTAAGTGATAGTTGATGCGTGCAACATAATCTCAATTTGGTTGAAAGTTATCATCGTTACGGCTAACCGTAACCAAATCGGTGAATTATCGGTCAAATCTGATTTCAATGAATTAAATAAAATATTAAATGAATTTCTAAATTTTTTAAAAATTTATATGTTATAGATCTTCATGTCAGCTTTTCAAAACTTCAAACAGATCGCAAAATGGAGTTCGAGATCTCCCGAAATCTTAAAAACAATATGATGCGTCAATTTTCGAACAATCGACAATCAAATAAATCTCCAGATTTTAACGTAAATAATTACAAAAAATAAAATATAGATTTAGAAAGCTAACCTCGATATGGTTCTAACAAAAAATTGAAGGTAAAACAGAGTCCAAAGTTGGTCGCAATGGCTTATCGAACTTATTATAGCTTAAAAATAAGGCTGAATTTATGAGGAATTTTGGCCTATTTTAGACGAAAAATAGAGGAATTTTGGAAAAAAATATATGGGAGATGACATAGGTTTAATATGTTTATATAAAGGATATTCCTTACTTAATTAGGATTAGATTGGAAGGGTTTTGGTTGTGGGAGAATAATAAGGACTCCTTAAATAGATGGAGATTGACTCGCAATTTTCTAATTTTGAAGGGTCAAGAATCTAATGAATAAATCTATCCATTAAATTCAAATCAAATCAATCTCAAAATTTATATGGATCAAATCTCAATCCATAATTGATCATAATAATAATTCGGTTTGTAGAAAAAAAAAACAAAGGGAGGCTTCCCTTTTTATAGGAGATGAGAGAATTCCTAAATAAGGAAGAATTAGATTAATGAATTAAATCCTTCCATGAATTAAATTTAATTTGACACAATCCCAATCCATAATTAATCATAATAATATTACTTTAATAATATCTAATATTTTAGATAATTTATAATAGATTTCATAGAATTAAATATCAAAAATTTTGATAAGAATAATTTAAATATTCCTAAATGTATATTTTTATAAATACAAATCTCATCTAAAATAATATAGCAATAAATTAAGGCTAAATTTAATCATAATTTAGAATTGACCACATTTAAATCCAATAATATCTAATAATTCAATAATATTTAGAAGTAGATTTTTATAAATATAAATTTAAACATAATTGATAAAAGAAAATTAATAAGTTTAAAAGTATATCTTTTTATAAAAATAAAATCAAATTTAAAAAATAGTTTGACAAATCTCTCCGTCAATCCAAATATCTTTTTATAGAATTAAAAAAATTATTTTCTAACTAAAAAATATATAAAACGAAAAGCAAAATAATTAAAAATATATATATAATTCGGAAAGTGGATTTATACGAGGCAAGTTCACCGAACCCACCCACCTAAGCAAGGAGTTGTCTCACCTGAGCGGGACTTTGAGCAGGCCGTTGCATGGCTAAGTCCAAACGTTGTTGTGTTTCGATTCCTTCGGTTAAACTGAACGGGACGAGGCTCTACACGTGACAGAATTTTACTTAACTCAATCGTGCGGTCGAAGGACCCAGTGCCAACTTTGAAAACACTTTGTGGAGAGACATCTAAGCAACAAGTTGACAATTCCATGTTCTACACATACATGTGACTAAATGAGATTATTTACTTAGCTATGTGGGTTCATGTCTTTTATTAACAAACCTAATCAGTGCAAGTGAAAAATTTTATTTATTAGTGTGAAGGTTAAGCTGAGGCAAGTTCACCGAAGCCACCCACCTGAACGAGGAGTTGCCTCGGCCGAGCGGGACTTAGAGCAAGCCGTTGCATAGCTATGTCCAAACGATGTTGCATTTCGATTCCTCTGGTTGACCTGAGCGGGGCGTGACACTACATTCACCTCCATTTTTTTTATAAAGATTTCTCTCCCTCCATATTACTATGTCTCTATGATCGACAAGATGAACCAAGATAAAAGAAATTACTTGCATGTTTCTATTATTGTTACTTTTGGACTACTGGAGCTATAGGCTACTGATACAATTGGTATGAACTGTTATACTGAAACGTAGAGTTCATTAATTGGAATGTTGATTTATAAAACGGCTATGATGATCGATGAAATTTATAATAAATAAGAGAACAATGGAGTAACTAAAAGAACTCATACTTCGTTTGTTAATTGATGTAAATGAGTTAGAGACCTTATAATCTTATGATTAAATTAGTATTAATTTGAGCCTTAATGTAGGAAACGAATTATATAATTAATTTGAGATCATTGGGTCGCTAGTAAGATAACCATGTAGTGGTATACGAGCGGTGACTGGAGGAATACGGGATATGGATAGAGATTGTGTTGTATAGATATTTGTAAGTTTTATTATCCTGTATTATGTATTTTATAGCTAGTTGCATATACATGGTTATGAACAACTTATGAACAAGGTTTGATTTTTTGAACAGTGTCTGGGGTATCAGAATCGTGTCTAGGGGTGAGCATTTGGTTAATTCGATTCAAACCGAACCGAATAACTGAAAATCGAATTGGACCGAAAATCGAATAAGCAAATTGAAACCAAAATGGCCCATAACCAAATCAAACCAAACAAAATTATATCGGTTCAATTTTTGGTTTATTTGGTTTGTTTGATTTTCGATTTATTTGCACTTTTTTTGTTAATATATATAGTAACTAAATATACATAGATATATATACGTATATATATTATTTATTATATATATATATAATACACACAAGAAGAATTCTCCTCTCCCCTTTCCCAGCTCCAGCTATGGCCGCATGACCCCCCTTCCCCCTCGTCCAAGGCGCCGGGGCCGCGCAGCCACGGCCGTACCCCCCGCTCCACGGTGTCGCCCACTCGTCCCCTCCGTCCTCGACGCCTCTCTGGTGGACTCGTTCCCGAGGCGACCAGGCGCCTCGCGTCCTTCCCTAGCTTGGACGACCGAGCAGCTCGCTCTGGTCGGCGCCCCCATCGTCGGGGTGGCCCCCAAACTCCGGTGGCCACCCCAGGCCTCCTCCCCTATCTCAGCCCCTTAGACACTCCATGCCTTCGGCGGCCTACCCTGACATCGCCTCCCTGTGCGGCTCCTTCGCCTATGTTCGGCCGCCGACCCGCGCAGGCAGTCGCCCCCCGACTGGCATCCGCCACTTCCCGACGTCGCGCCACCCCTCCGGTGGCCTAGAACGGCGACGCCCCCAAGCTGCTCCCCTTTCCTAGCTGGCTCGCCCGATCAGACAGATGGCAAGCTAGGCCCGGACTTCCACCGCCATTCGAATTCGAATTTAATTTCAAATTTTCCACCGTGGTAACAGTGGGCGGCGTTTGCTATGCGCCCACTGTCCTCAGGGGTGACCATGCACCCTCTGTTGGCCGAGCGCCCCTTTATGCGCCCTCATCCGCCCTCGCGACTCAGGTTGGCTATGCGCCTGAGGTCGGCTCCAAGGCCCCAGTCAACCAAGCACCACTTGCAGGCCATGCGCCCGTTGTCGGTCCACCGGACCATGCGCCCCCGGCCTGCCATACGTCCTCTACTTCCTGGCCCTTGGCCAACCATTCTCCTCCGGGTTATGCGCCCCCTACAGACCATGCGCCCATGCCAGACTCTCCATCCAGTCTTCGGCTATGCGTGCACCCCTCCGCAGGAATCTCCCCCTCTGGCTTATGCTCCCACCACCCCCCACGAGCAGTTATGCGCCCCCTACAAAACCATGCGCCCCCTTCTTAGTCATGTGCCCTCTTCGGCTCGTGCATGCGCCATTGATCTCCCGGAAGGATCCTCTTCTCCCACCCTAGGCAACCTCCGGCCGTTGGTATCGGGGCCAGCTGTACGGTACCCTCCGTGCCCCCCAACCCACCAACGATCGATTCCGTCGTCCTCGGTGTGCGGATCGACGGCACCTCCCTCACACACCTCCTCCACCCTCCTCCAGCCTTCCTCGCAGCTGAGTCAGCACACCCCCTCCCCGCCTTCGGCCGGGAGACCCCTCCACTGGCCCTACCTTCGCTGAGATTCTGTGCCCGGACAGGGGGGCTGTCTGTCCCCTCTCTGCTTAGGACATCGTCCTTCCCGATATCGTGCTACCGACCGCTGGCGATGGTTTGCCTTTACGGGTTCCTTTCTCCGTAGAAGAAATCTCCTCCCTATCCTCCACCTTCGCGAGGACTCTCATGTTTAAGTTCTCCTCGGTATGCCTGAAGATCGCCAAAATGCAAGAAGCCATCGCAGGATGGGGTCTCTTATCTGTTTACAAGATCGTACCTTTCGACCCAAAATACTTGCACCTTCACCTGTTGTCCGACTCATACTTCTCTAAAGTCTGGGCCAAAGGCACCTCAGCATAGAAGGCCAAAGCGTCAAAATCATCAAATGGTCCCCCAGCTTCAACTCCAAAGTCGACTCGTCGATCGTCTCTGCTTAGATCACTCTACCCAACCTCCCCCTCGTTTGCTTCGCTCCGGCAGCGCTCAAGAGGATAGCTAGCTCATTCGGGACGCTTGTAGCGATGGCTGAAGAAACCCGCAACCTATCCAAGGGCAACTACGCAAAGATCTACGTGGAACTCGATCAATTCACAGACCCACACACCCAAATTCAGCAAGAGCTCGGGGAAAGGACGTTCTCCCAGACACTGGTGTATGATCACAACATTATTTTCTGCGAGCACTGTCAGATGAGAGGCCACACCATGCAGTTCTATTTTTGTGCGCATCCGGAACTCAAAAAAAAAGCTCCCAGAAAATGCAACTCCAAAAAGTCAACCAATCCGCCCCCATAGCCCCAATCCTCCCCCTTCCAAACTCTTACACCCATTTTGAAGCCAACGACACCCCTTCCAGACCTAACAAACGACCGCAGAGAGCATGAGTTTGGTCCCGTACAAGCCCTTAGCTATTATCCTCAACAACCAATTCGACTCCCTAGTAAATCTCCTACCTGAAAACAACCTGGTGAGCCCTCCACCTCAACCCCCAACGGAGCGCGAGAAGAGCGCTTCTAACTCCGTTGTCGACCTATCCGAAAGTAATCGGGAGCCACCACAGCCCTCAGAAAACCCATTGCAGGTTGTCGCCTCTACCTCCGCTCCCAGCAGCCCCATCTTTGACCACCTGGCCATCCCCGGCCCAGCAGCGGTCGAAAGAATCGAGCAAGCCAAGAAAGCAGGATTCCTAGACCCCCTCAACCTCTTTGCGCTCTTGCAGACATAGAGAAAGAGGCGGCATCTACCCTTCTAAAGCCGCAGGATCTTCAGCTCAGAGGTCGACAGCTACGGCGGACGACTACACTGTTGCGACCCAGATAGCTCCCAAAAAACCCTACCACAAGAAGCAGAAATCCAACAAAGAGCCTCGGTCATGACCACACGGTCAGCCACGAAACTCAACAACCATCCCCCGTAGTCCCCTTTCCAATGATTAACATCCTCGCGTGGAATGTGAGAGGGCTGGTCAATAAACCAACCATGAGAAGAATCAAAAGCCTCATGAAACTCTACCGGATCGACATGTTGGTTATTATCGAACCCAAAATCCCTCAAAAAAGACTTAAATATATCCAGCTCCAACTGGACCTCCTATCTGGCATCACCGGGTGCAATGACATCTAGATCCTTTTTGCTGACGGTATCCAGTTTGGTACCATCCACGACTCGAGTCAGGCGCTCTCTTGTTGGGTGGAACATCCTACTCTCACCTTCCGCTGCCTACTTTGCACCGTCCATGGTGTAGAAACGAAATCGTAAAGCAGAATACTCTAGAGGGGGGTGAATAGAGTAGGCAGCGGAATATTGCTAATTAAAAATCTTGTTAGCAGTTAGATCACAGATATAAAAATAATCACAAAGTAAATGACAGTAATGAAAAAGTGATCAGAAGGCAAACGCAAACACCGAGATTTATACTGGTTTTCCTCTTGTGAGGACTAGTCCAGTCGGAAGAACTCTAGCTTCCAGTTGAATCCACTATTGAAAAATCCCGCAAGTTTTCTTACGAAGTCCTTGCAACTTCTACAGACGCGAGCTTTGATACGAAGAACTCGACCAACTTCAATTGTGAAGAGTTGTTTCTTCAATCAAACCTCTGATTAGAACCGCTCTGAAACTTCTAGACCGTACCGCACTGGCAAATCGACTAGAGGATTGTAACTGGCTTAGGATTTAAAAATGTAAGCTTTTGAGAACTCTTTAGAGAAAATATAAGATTTAGAAGAGAAGAGATTGAAAGTGAATTGGTTATTTGAAATAATCAAAATTTTTCTCTATTTATAGTTTTTCCAAAGATAGAATTCTGACAGAATTCGGGCAGAACTCTGACAGAGCTCTTTATAACAAACCGCAATTGAAGGGTGACCAAGTTCAAAATCAAACATTCACATAACGTTCAACTTGGCCGAACTATGGCCGAACTATGGCCGAGTTCTGCTAGGGTTCTGCAAGTTGATTTTGAGAAAAATCATTCTGGCTTTTTGAAAAGTCCTTCAGAAGCTTTTTGTAAAAAGGATGTTTTTTAAAACATAGGTCATTTTTAAAAGGATAGGGTCATTTTGAAAAACGATTCCGGACAGCCTATTTGCCAGTACGACTTGGTGTACAATGTATTCCTAGACTCAATAAAATAAAAAATTACATTGCTTTGAAGGAAATATATTCTGAATGGCAAACAGCTTCGGAACAGCTTCGGTCTTGAACATAGTAGATATCCATTATTGAGCAGTATCCAAAACGTCGTAGGTAAACATCTGAATTACTTTGTATTTATATCGAGACAAAGTTTGATCAATTATTAAAATCAGGTTTGACCATGACCAATGGGCCAACAATTTCCCCCATTTTGATAATTGACAAACCTTGTCGATATAACATCAAAGTATGGATTAATTCAAAAATGTGTAATACCAGAGAAACAAAAATTGTTCATACTCTGCATTCATGAAGATGTTAGATCCTATTTCTCCTCCGTTGTCACTTAGCAAAATAATTACAAAAGAGAAAGCTCTCCCGTAATAAATGCATAAGTAACAAATAGTGAAGAAACACAAGAAATATATATAAAATAGTCATCACAGGCATGGTATAAACAGTAAAAAAGATATTGTATAGACAACATAGGCATGATATTTGTCACAGACAGTTTATATGGAAGCATAAAAAAGAGATAATGCTATAATAAAGCTGAAACAAATAAAATGTTGAATAATAAACTAAGTGAAACATATACCAAACTGAGGCCTAATAAAACCATGTCTATGAAGTGTCACAGATAATAACTAAAATAAAGAGTGCTGATAATATCTTGGAATGTTGGAGCATTTCCAAGTAAACATAAGATAAAATATCAGTCTCAAGAAGAATAGCATCTCAAAAATCATCATCCTCCTCATCATCATCATCGGCTGCAGCGCCAGCATGTCCAGATGGACCAGCTCCAGAAGTACCAGTTCCAGAAGTATGAGGAGTGGCACCAGAAGTACGATACCAATCGTAAGCGTTCCCTGGCTGGAACAGAGAGTGAACCGCCTCATCATCAATACGGTAGCCAGAAACAGAAGGGTCTCGAGGTAGAGAGCTAGCTGAGTGACCCGTATACGCAAATCTAAGATTGGCGAAGGAGTTGGCAATAGCCTGAAACCGAGTTACGTCACGATACTCATGTTTCCTGGAAGTGTCAACATAGAATGACTGCAGATCTGATAGGTGCTGATGAATACCCTCAAATGTCATAGGGTAGGACTGAGGAGGACCAGGTGCAGTGGGAGTAGGTACAGGAGGAGCAGGTGCAGTAGGTGGAGGAACAGTGGCAATGCTGCGACGAGAGAGTTTGAGAAACTTGGGTTCAGGGTCAAGAGCACAAGTGGATAGGTCAATGTCAAATCTCTGAAAGATGCGTAGGATGATTATCGCATAAAAGAGGTTGTGGTCTCTTCCGCGACATCTACCCATCATCTGAATGATAGTCTTAGGGACAGAAAAAGGAATCCCCTTAAGAATGTGATATAGAGCAGAAAGCTCAAGTGTAGTGACATCATCTTTGGAAGTGGATTTTGGAAGTAAAGTGGAATAGATGATGCGATGTAATTCGTAGTTAAACAAGTTCAAGTTATTGGCTTTGAACTTTCCAGGACAAGCACGTGCGGGCGAACAAAGCTTATTCTTGAAACTAATGAGAGTCATGCCATCGGGAAAATCGAAATCAGTGATGTCATCGAGCGGGGCACCTTCGTTTGGAATACCAAGGATTTCTGCTAACGTTTCATCAGTAAACTCGATATCTATCCCTCCAACACGTGTTCTCGCGATAAAAGTGTCTAACACGAAATTATAATAAAATAATCTAATGGCATTAGTAGGTATAGAGAATTGTAAAGAAACAAAGTATTGTAACCCTAAGGCCTCAAAGTAAGGACGGTGGTCGGAAAAGACAGTCCACTTGATCGGAGATCCGGTACAAATAGTACGCATAATGAAATCGGCATACCACAATAGGGCTTGGTCGAAAGTTTTGAAGTAAAACTCGTCCGATGCACCGTCATCCGATTGGACCGAAGAAAAGAGGGAATCCGTATACGGATCCGAAGACGATGCCTCTTCACTGGCATTGGCCTTCTTCCTCTTGAAAGGATTGAATCCCTTAGACATTCTATCCCAAAATCTAGAAACCCTAATAATTGGAAAGTGGAGGAGAGAATGAATTATACCTTCCGAGAATTGGATATGTTGTAGAGGACAAAATTTTCCGCACGAATCCAAAGTTTGGACGAAGATCTCCACGCGGATTGGAAGAACAAGGGTGGAGAAGAGCTAGGGTTTTGGGGCGCTGCTGCTGCTGTTTGATGTAGTTTGGAAGAATGAAGAAGATGGGGACCTCAGGTTCTGGCTGGTACATATATATACCCAGCAGAACTCTGGCCGAATTCAGACCGAACTCGGGCCGAATTCGTCGAGGGTTGCCTGGCTATATATGTGTAAGAAAAATAACAATGGGCCACATCTTTTTCATTAATTTGTTTCAAATGTTTAATTCAGAGTTTAGTAATTTTAAATCTCAATCATAATATAATTAATATTATTTTATAAAATAATATTCTTTAGTCAGCATTTGTCTTAGATTAGCTGTAGGAGTACTATCCCAGCTAACGGAGGTTCACCGAGGAACTCTTAAGTACCACTTCGCTTTGACCGTAGTCGTGGTGACAGACAGACTCTTTTTAGGCTTGTCTCGAAAATAGTTTTTGAGTATCGAATAAATTAATCAATAAAACAAAATTAATTAATATTATTGATATCTAAAATTCCTAATTCTCGACATAAATAATTAAAACGATCTTCCGCTAGAGGTTTTGTGAGTATGTCCGCTAATTAAATCTGTGTGTCTATGTATACAAGGTCTATATCTCCATTTTGTTGATGATCTCTAAGAAAGAGATGTCTAATCTCGATATATTTAGTACGAGAGTGACATACTGGATTCTTAGTTAAATTAATAGAACTAGTGTTGTCACAGAAAATGGGTATGTGTGTAAAATGCAATATATAGTCTTCTAAAGTTTGTTTATCCACAAAATTTGTGCACAACAACGTCCTGCGGTGATATACTCAGTCTTGGTTGTTGATAATACAACAAAATTTTGCTTCTTACTAAACCAAGAGACTAGAGCTTTTCCTAAAAAAATGACATGTGCAGCTAGTACTTTTTCTATCTACTTTGCATTCGACAAAATCAGCATCAGAATAACCGGTCAGGTCAAACGACGTGGTTTTGGGATACCATAAGCCGACAGAAGAAGTGTCTTTAAGGTATCGGAAGATACGCTTAACTGCGCACAGATGTGATTCCTTAGGATTAGCTTGAAAGCGTGCACATAGACAAACACTAAACATAATGTCTGGTTGACTAGCAGTTAAATATAGTAAGCTACCGATCATACCTCGATACTTACGTATGTCGACAGGTTTGCCTTGTTCATCAATATCAAGCTTGGTTGAAGTCTCCATTGGAGTGCTAAGTGGCTTTGCTGCTTCCATGTCGAACTTCTTTAATATATCCTTTGTATACTTTGCTTGATTTATGAACGTCCCATTGTTGGTTTGTTTGATTTGCAGTCCGAGAAAGAATTTCAGCTCTCCCATCATGCTTATCTTAAACTCATTTTGCATACACTTTGAAAATTCTTGACAAAGAGATTCATCAGTAGATCCAAAAATAATATCATCTACATAGACTTGAATCAAAAGAATATTATTACTCAAAGATTTTATAAATAATGTAGTGTCAACCTTTCCCTTTGAAAAACCATTATCAAGTAGAAAAGAGCTTAGACGATTGTACCAAGCACGAGGGGCTTGTTTCAAACCGTATAAAGCTTCTTCAACTTGAAAACATATTCAGGAATTTTGAAACCAGTCAAACCAGGAGGTTGAGCTACATAAACTTCTTCTTTTATAAAACCATTTAAAAATGTGCTTTTGATATCCATTTGAAATAACTTAAAATTATGAAAATATGCAAATGTACATAACATGCGAATGGATTCTAATCTCGCAACTGGGGCATAAGTTTCATCGTAGTCGATACCTTCTTCTTGATTTGAGCTACGAGTCGAGCCTTATTACGAGTCACTAAACCATTCTCGTTCAGTTTATTTTGGAATACCCATCGGGTGCCAATGACCGGATGATCAATGGGCTTGGAAACAAGTTCCCAAACTTGATTCCGTTCGAATTGGTTTAATTCCTCTTGCATAGCATCTAACCAAAAATTATTACTACATGCTTCATCAGTATTTTTGGGTTCAAACTGCAAAATAAAAGCAATACAAGAAGCTATATCTTTATTCGAGGAACGAGTACTTACACCCTTGGTAATCTCACCAATTACCAAGTCCTTTGGATGATTAGCCAAGAATCTCATCTCTTTTGGTGTAGTCTCAAGATTGCTAGTTCCGGCTTCTTTGCTTGGAGGTTCCTCTGATGTCTGATGTGAAGGTTCTTCATCTTTGTGTGAAGGTTTTGCAGTAGTTGTACTTGGTGTGATTATGTCTTTATTGTCATCATCGTCTAAGTGTTGATTTAGCTCATCAAACTTGACATTGATAGATTCTTCGATGATCATGGTTCTTTTGTTGAAGACTCTGTATCCTTTGCTCTTTGCTGCATAACCTAAAAATATACCTTCATCGGCCTTTTCATCAAATTTACTCAAACTATCTTTAGTATTAAGAATAAAACATTTACAACCAAAGATCTTGAAATATGAAACATTTGGTGTTCTATCAAACCATAGTTCATAGGGAGTCTTCTTCGATATAGGTCGAATTAGAACCCTATTGAGAATATAGTACGCTGTATTGACAGCTTCAGCCCATAACTATCTAGGTAGACTAAACTGACTTAACATTACTCTAGCCATTTCAGATAGAGTTCTGTTCTTGCATGCCATAACTCCATTTTATTGCGGAGTCTTAGGTCAAGAGAATTCATACAGATAACCGTGTGTGTCACAAAATTGCTTGAATTCATCATTCTCAAATTTGTCACCATGATCACTACGAATGCGAGTAATCATGAACCCTTTTTCATTCTGTACTTTCTTGCAAAAGGTGACAAATTCTGATAATGCATCATTCTTATGTGCAAAAAAATAAACCCATGTATATCTAGAAAAATTATCTACAATGACAAATGCATATAACTTACCACGTAGACTAGCAATTCTACTTGGTCCAAATAAATCCATATGCAACAGTTGTAAAGGTCTAGTGGTACTTACAGCGTTCTTGGATATGAATGCGAATTTGGTAGCTTTGTTCTTTTCACATTCACTGCATACCGTATCCGTCTTGAAAGAAATATCCGATAAGCCGTGTATCAACTTCTTTGTAGACAGTCTTGAAATTGTGTCCATGTTTGCATGACCGAGTCTCATATGCCATAGTTGACTCTCAACGCTTTTGGCCATCAAACATCTACCTGCTTTGTTAGCATCTTAGAACAAATAGAAAACATATATGTTGTCTTCCCTAATACCTTCAAATATAGTACTACCATTTGAACTATCAACTATAGTACATTTATCTTTTACGAAGTTAATACCATAACCGTGATCAGCTAAATGGCTTATACTGAGCAGATTATGTTTTAACTCGGTAACTAGACAAACATCTTTAATCACTTGTAACGCCCCAGTCCCAAAATACGTAGGACTAGGTACGTATCCATGCCAGCTGTATTCATACGAAGTATATTCTAATATATGGAAGCCTCGTATAAATACATAAGCTGTAAAATGCAGTATAACCATAACTAATCTCATCCACACAAAATAAAGGAATTAAAAGATATCATAAACTCAACTATGAAATTGTCATTTGGTACAAGTAGTTGGGCGGAGACAAATCCACTACCAACCATGAAAAAAATACAGAAATGAAATGAGTGGCGAGCGAAGCGAAGACGATCCAAGTGCAATCATCCTCGAGAAATAGCAATGAACACGGCTAGAGCTAAAGCACCTGCGAAAGACAATAGCACACACCTGGGGAGATAACCAGGTCCTCAGAGGGACGTAACAAGACACATAATATCATGCCATATAAACTGAATAAATATTGCTCAAATAAATAAGTAAATCGAATTATAACATGTTCTAATACGCACCTACTGAACGAGCGTACCATCCCCCCAACCAAACAAGGACAGAAGATGGTAAACTAATTCACGGTAACGTATCTTCCCATGCTATGAATCCAATATGGTATCCGGATCCCAACAAGGTTCAATACCTTCTCATCGAAGTAGTAAGTCATACCTACAGCCAAACAAGGACAAGATGTGACAAACTAATCCGCGATAAGTTATTGTTCCAAGTCACGGTCAGATACAAGTACCCAAACCAAAAGTACTCGTACCTAACGGATAAGGTGCCTATCTATTCTAAGTGAAATGTAGTTAAGAACAATCCTTCCTACGCATGGGCCCTGGCTAAATAGGATCGGCGTAGTCCCCCTTGGGCACCAGAGGCCCCATCAGTAAGAGCATGACGTTTTGCAGAATCGTCAGTGGCCGTCAGTAATAATGGGTCATCAACCCCGTATCTCCAGCGGAGAGTCCGGGTCACAAAGGAAGTGCATCTAAGCCCATACGCTAAGGAATTGTCCTCTCCGCCCAATGCCTATTATGTTGTATCCACAACATTAACCTCTATAACTGCTAAGTCAAACTAGCATGCAACCTCTATTAGCGGTTATTCCTATCGCACGGCTTGTACGTACTGGTGGCCAGCCAATCACGCACTTCCGTGTCCTACATGCGACACACAACTTCGTGTTACAACGTGTCAAGGCCAATGAATGCAACACACAAGGTGGTCCCTTAAATCTAGGTTTAATGTGAGAAAAATAATACACATCAGGTAATATAAATGAACAGTAAGTTCTAACAGTTATGCCATGTATCACAGTTTAATTTGCATAAAGAAAATAAATAATGCATGAAATATGAGCTAAAATAAATAAACAGCTAATGGCAAGGTGTCTTGCCTGGTAGAGCGCCTAGTGTGCTGCGATAATCATGGTGGCATGAACTGCAAATTCGGTACAATAACTATGCAAGGTGACCTCTGATGGTGACACGGTCGGTTCCATTGGGTCCAGAAGGTTCAAATTACTTAGGGTGGACATATGGTAGTCTCGAAATTAGCGAAGGAATAGGAATAACGGGATTGATCATGGAAAGGAGAAAATCAAAGAAGAATGGATAATAAAATATATATAAAATTATAGAAAATTATTTATAATACTAAAATCCGTATTTGTACAACTATAATTTTGTCAAATAATTTACTTTAAATAAATAGAACATTTACAACAATATCTTAGTCTATAATATTGTTGTTACCAATAATAAAAATAGTTTTTATGAATTTATCTATTTTGGCTAGTAAAGTAATAAAAATAATAATTGGTACTAATAATTCAATAACAAGGGTATATCAATAATATTTTAAATTATTTATCAAATATTACATATTGTATAACAAAAATCTTGGTAAAGAAATAACCCAATTAGGAAAATAACAACAATATTAATAATAATAATAATGATAATAATTTTGATAATAATAATAGATACTAACAGTATAATAATCTTAGTAATACACTAATAACAATAATAATAATAATAATAATAATAATAATAATAATAATAATAATAATAATTATGATAGTAATAATAATCATAATATTAATAATAATAATAATAATAATAATAATAATAATAATAATAATAATGATAACTATAATAACATAAATAAATAATAAGTAAAAAAACACAACAGATGCTCTCCTCTTTCGAGGAAGAGCAGACATTGTTAGAAACAACAAAACAACAAAAAAAATCTCAGAAGAAGGGATGGAGAGAGAGGAAGTCCAGAGAGAGAGGGAGCGGGAGAGAGAGGGTGAGGAAGAGAGAGAGGAAGGGGAGAGAACGGGGGCTGGTGACGACGCCGGCGGTCGGCGCTGGTCCGAGGAGGAGCGGAGGTACGGGGAGAGGCCGGCGTGGAGGCTTTTGGGGGGATCCGGCCGGTGGAGCGGCCAGGGTTACAGAGGCGGGGGTTCGAGTCGGCGGGGTGGTTCGCCGGCGACGGAGAAAAAGGTTTGAGCGGAAAGAGGCAGGGCGCGGAAGGAACGAAGTCGACGGGGTCGTCGGACATGGGCGGCGAAGGGCGGCAACGGCGGAGGTGACGCAGGCGGCGGGCGGATGAAGTCGGGGAGAGGGTTTCAGCGATCGGTGAGCGCGACGAAGCTCGGGCGGCCAGCTCGCGGTGGCGAGGCAGCAGAGAGGGGCGGACGGAGTTCGTCGGCGGTGCGGCGTCGGCCGGGTCGAGCGGCGGTGAGGTGAGCGTTCGGTTAGGGTTCTTGATTTTTTTTTCTTTTTCGGTTTTCTTCTTTTTGGGTGGCGGCCGGGTTTGATCGGTGGGGTGAGCGGCGCTCAGGCGATGGCCGTGGGGACGGTGGCAGTGGCAGTATTGCAATCGGGTGGCCGGATGCTGGTGTCAACTGGTGGACGGGGTCGAGTGCCGGGTGTGATGGGCAGAGGTGGTCGGGGCTTGGGTCGTTATGGGGATGGTGGAGATGGTGGTTTAGGGTGCTGACGGGGTGACGGGGGTGATCAGAATTAGGCTGGAGTGGTGGCCGAGGTTTGGCCGGGCTGCAGTGTAGTTTGGTGGTGGTGATTGTCGGGTCCGGCAGCGGAAGAAGGGGCTGGGAGTGGCTGTGCTGGTTTGGTAGATGGAAAAAGGCCGGGTCGGGATGGCCGGGACGACGGTGCTCCGGTGGTGGAGCGGGTGAGACCGGGGCTGTTGGGGTGACGACGGGTGGTTGTGATGGCAGCGGGGGTGGTTGCACAATTCTGGACGAAGGCGGAACAGTGGTGGACGGTGATTGGGTTCGACCGCGGTCAGGGCAGGCCAATGCCGGGTTTGGGTGAGGAGTGCGGATCAGCGGTGGTTTGTACTATTCGTGTCGAGATGTCGACACAGACATAGGAACTGGGTTAGAGTTTAGGCTTAGGGTTTGTTGTGTCGAAGGTGTTTCTGACACGAGGAATCAATGTATATTGTAAAATATGGAATAAGATATTGGATTGGGATGGGGACGGGGACGGGGACATGGACACGATGCACTCACGTGGGAAATTTATTTGTGGATGAATAATGTGGAGGAGTACCTGCCTATTTATAGGATGTGGAAATTCCCAATTAGATATGGATTAGGATTTAAATTCCCCAATATAGATAATTCAATACTTAATTTAATTTAAATCAATAATCCAAATCCAAATCAAATCCAAATTTAAATCTAATTTCAAATTAAATATCTATTTTAAATCAAATTAAATTTCTAGTATAAAATCCATGAGATAAATCAATTTCAAATATTTAACTATTTAAATAATCCAAAAATTTTAAATCAAGATTTAAATGTCCCAATAATTTCAAAATATATTTTTCTAAAATACTATTAATATTAATTTCAAAAATTACATTATTAATTAGAAATAACTCAAATAAATATTTATGAAATATATATGTAAGCATAAATAATGCATACTTTTTCTAGTACACAATAAAATATTATTTGATTAATAACTCTAAAAAAACAAAAAGGCTTTTTATAACAAGAATAATAATTATATATAATATTTTTAAAGTGTATAAAATAGAAAAATATTTTTCTAAAATATGTACGCTCGCACATATTTGCACTCGTCGAGCAAAACAAAAAATAAAATTCCGTGCACGACGTACAATACGACTACGCGATGTATAATACAAAAATTTTAAATCAGTACCAAAATCGCTAAAATATAGTAGAGATTTAGGGGTTTTACATCACTGGATAGGGAGCCTTACCAATGTCACCGATACCGATTATGTACCCTTTTAAATTATTACCGAAGAAGACGTATCCTTCTAATTTATTCGTCTTCGACAGTGTTGCGAATAATGAAACGTCATCGGTCATGTGCCGTGAGTAACCGCTATCGGGGATCCATTTGCTCCTAGTATGTGAAGGGCGTCCCACCTACAAAATAATTTACAGATGAAACTCTTGGTACCCATTTCTTGTAGGGTCCTGACTGGTTAGTTTTTGGTATCCATGCATAAACATTTAAATCTATTAACTTTCTGATTCTACATGCAGAAGATATATGACCAATGAGGCCACAATAATGATATTTAGCATGTTGAGTATTAAAGGTAGTGTGAGGTGCATGATTGGTAGTTTTGGTTTTCTAGTATAGAAGAATGTATGTCTATTAGTCTTCTTGGGCATAGTTTTGGTATGGTTTGGTCTGACAGTGTTGGGCGTGTTTCGATGATTCGGTAATTGACACGTGTTAGAATAGGAAGCAGCAACTTCAGGCCATTTTCCTAAACTAATTTCTAACTTTTTGAAAGTGTCATATAATCTAGTATAGTCAGATGTGAGTGATTCAAATCTGACTTGTGCACATTGGAGACTCTTTCTCTCCTTAGATAGGTATTCCTTTAACTGGATAATAGTTTGGTTTTTTTTTCTTCAAATAATTTAACAGTCTCGTGTAACAACAACCTAATAGATGAAAGCTCACCAGACTCATTTGAAGAGTCATTATCTCTAACATGATCTAGTAGGTCGGTAAGTCTTCATATTTCACCTTTGTACTCTTTGAGTACCTGCTTAGAGGTTTCATATTTACTACGCAGTTTCCTGTAATCATTTAGCAGGTCACTGAAAGCCTCTCCTAGTTGCTCAAAGGTGAAATCATCATAAGGGTCAATAGAGGATTAGTGATTACCTGATCGCAAGCCATCAAACATACATTTGCAACGTCATCTGATTGTTCGCCTTCTGAGTCGCTGGCTTCACTTTTATGCCATATGCTTGTGTTGGCGTACTTCCTTGATGTAGATTTCTTTAGGTAGCCTTTGTCATATTTGCTGCTTTTCTTTGATGATGATGTTGTTGGACAGTCTTTCTTCATGTCTCCTTTTTTCTTGCATCCATAGCAAATAGGATCTTCCTCGTTGTTGTTGTTGTTGTTGTTGTCTTTTGTTCTCCTGTTAAATCTCATGAACTTCTTGAATTTTTTTACAAGAATAGCTTGATCTTCAGAGTCGGAGTCGCTGTCATCAGAGTCGTCTTCGACAGTTCTTCTATGTTGAGCCTTGAGAGCGATCGACTTCTCTGACTTCTCCTTTGGTGTAGCATCTTCAAAGTCTTAAAGTTCTAACTCGTGAGTAGTAGCTTACCCATGAGTGTTTCCAGAGACATTGTTGAGAGGTCGTTCCCTTCAATGATTGCCATAGCCTTTAGAATTCAATTATTTGTAAGAGCTTGTAGAAGTTTGTGAATCTTCTCATGGTTACTGTAATCCTTGCCTAGTGAAGACAAAGGATTTATAATATCCAAGAATCTTGTAAACATCTGAGTAACTGATTCACTTGGCTTTATTTTAAACGCCTCGTACTCCTGAGTAAGTCTACTGATCTTTGACTCCTTGACTTGTGTTGTTCCTTCGTGGGTTACTTCGAGAAGTTTCCACACTTTATTTAATATTGTGCAAGTAGACACCCTGTTGAATTTAGTTCTGTCTAAATCACAAAATAAAGCGTTAATTGCACGTGCGTCAAGACTGGCCTTTTTTTTTCCTCCTCTGTATATTTGTCATAGGGTTTTTCAACTAAAACACCATCAATATTAATACGATGGGGCTTTTTATAGCCATCAATAACGACAGACCATAAGTCAAAATCAAGAGATTTCAAAAAGAAACTCATACGTGTTTTCTAATAAGTATAATTAGTGCCGTCAAACAGTGGAGGTCTGTTTGTGGCTTGGCCTTCACTTGTGAATTTCACAGTTGCCATGTGTAATGTTGTGATCTATATAACAATTGAATATAACTGCAATTTTACCTTGCTTTACCTGTATAACCCGCTCTGATACCAATTGTAGGAACAATTGGGATCAGAATATAATACCTCTAGATGGAGAGCCTGCTCTGATACCAATTGTAGGAACGAAATCGTAAAGCAGAATACTCTAGAGGGGGGTGAATAGAGTAGGCAGCGGAATATTGCTAATTAAAAATCTCGTTAGCAGTTAGATCACATATATAAAAATAATCACAAAGTAAATGACAGTAATGAAAAAGTGATCAGAAGGCAAATGCAAACACCGAGATTTATACTGGTTTTCCTCTTGAGAGGACTAGTCCAGTCGGAAGAACTCTAGCTTCCAGTTGAATCCACTATTGGAAAATCCTGCAAGTTTTCTTACGAAGTCCTTGCAACTTCTACAGACGCGAGCTTTGATACGAAGAACTCGACCAACTTCAATTGTGAAGAGTTGTTTCTTCAATCAAGCCTCTGATTACAACCACTCTGAAACTTCTAGACCGTATCGCACTGGCAAATCGACGTCTAGAGGATTGTAACTGGCTTGGGATTTGAAAATATAAGCTTTTGAGAACTCTTTGGAGAAAATGTAAGCTTTAGAAGAGAAGAGATTGAAAGTGAATTGGTTATTTGAAATGATCAAAATTCTTCTCTATTTATAGTTTTTCCAAAGACAGAATTCTGACATAATTCAGGCAGAACTCTGACAGAGCTCTTTGTAACAAACCGCAACTGAAGGGTGACCAAGTTCAAAATCAAACGTTCATATAACGTTCAACTTGGCCAAACTCTGTCCGAGTTCTGCTAGGGTTCTACCAGTTGATTTTGAGAAAAATTATTTTGGCTTTTTGAAAAGTCCTTCAGAAGATTTCTGTAAAAAAAGATGTTTTTCAAAACATAGGTCATTTTTAAAAGGATAGGGTGATTTGAAAAATGATTCCGGACAGCCTATTTTCCAGTACGACTTGGTGTATAATGTATTCCTAGATTCAATAAAATGAAAAATTATATTACTTTGAAGGAAATACATTCTGAATGGAAAACAGCTTCGAAACAGCTTCGGTCTTGAACATAGTAGATATCCATTGTTGAGCAGTGTCCAAAACGTCGTAGGTAAACATCTGAATTGTCTTGTATTTATATCAAGACAAAGTTTGATCAATTATTAAAATCAAGTTTGACCATGACCAATGGTCTAACACATGGTAGCTGCGACATCCCTGACCGCAGGTTCCTATGAAACAATTTGCTAGACACCCATCATCAACTCATCAATCTCCCGTGGATATGCGTAGGTGATTTCAACCCGATCACGTACCGTGACAAGAAATCCGGGGGTCGTCTCCCCCCCAGTCAGCCATGAACGACTTCAATACCTTTATCTTCAATGCCCACTTGTCACCCCTCTCTTTCTCTGGTAACGCCTTCGCCTGGTACAACATGTAGGAAGACGATCGCCGACAATACTCCCGTCTGGACCGTGTCCTGGTCAATAATCGGTGGTCCGACATGGGTCTTATATCCAACCTCTCCCACCTGAATACCACCGAATCAGATCATTTTCCCCTACTAATTGAGATTAAAATCAACACTAACCACATCAAGAAAGCCTTCAGATTTCTCGACTTCTGGCAACATCACCCTCAATTCCGAAACATTGTGGCATGCGCCTGGCGATCCACCGATGACCCCGACCCCCTCACCCGTGTGGCAGAAAAACTGAAAGCGACTAGGAAAGCCCTATCGTCATGGAGCAAGCAAGCCTTCGGCAACATCTTCCGGGTACCCGCGAAGCAGAAGACGACGTCACCCACGCTGAAGTCCTCTACGCCACTGATCGGAAGCCAGAGTCCACGGCGGCGCTCAAACCTCACCCGAGCTCTCCTCAAATCCTGACTGAAGGTGGAGATCGAATTTTGGAAGCAGAAAGCCAGACTGACATAGGACATTGAAGGAGACAAGAATTTTTGCTTTTTCCATGCCTGCGTCAACGGCCGCAGACAACAGCTCCATCTATACCAAATCACCACAAAAATGACATTGTCCTTAAAGATCATCGGGACATCCAACCGGCTGCGGCGAACTTCTACGCCAACTTATTCTCCAAAGAAGTCGTCGTCAAGGACGTTGATTTTCTGGCCAAGATTCCCCATTCGATAGATGATCGAGAGAACGAATTGCTTCTTACCCCCCTTCCGTGGAAGAAGTCAAGTCTGTAGTCTGGGCTCTCGACGAACACAGCGTTCCCTTGTCTGATGGCTTCTCTGGCATCTTCTTTCGATCCTGCTGGGATATCATCGACCATAACTTTCACGAGGCCGCTCTCTCCTTCTTCCAGGGGGTAAGGTACCCTAAATCTATCTCCAGTGCCAACCTGATACTAATCCCCAAAAAAGAAAACCTAGAGACCTTCAAAGACTTCCGCCCAATCAGCTTATTCACCTTCACCAATAAAATCATATCCAAGATCATTGCTAGTCGAATGTCCACTCTCCTTCCCAAGATCATCTTAGAGGAGCTGAACGAATTTGTTTCCGGGCAAAAAATAACCGACAATATCCTCCTTGCTCAAGAAATGATCACTTGCATAAAATTCCCGTCCAGGGGCGGGAACGTCGCCATCAAACTTGATATGGAGAAAGCCTACGACCGCCTAGACTGGCAATTCTTGATCTGGGTGCTCCGGGCTTTCGGCTTCGCTGAGTCCTGGATCGACATCATCTTCCGATCCATCAGCGACTTGTGGTTCTCTGCGGTCATCAACGAACAAGCGGAGGGTTTCTTCAAATCTAGTCGCGGAGTCAGGCAAGAAGACCCTCTATCCTCCACAATCTTTATTATCGCGGTCGATGCGCTTAGCAGAAACCTCAACTTTATGCCGACCACGCCCGGATACCATCACTTCCACACCACCATCGGTTGTCCTTTAATCATCCACCTCCCCTCCGTCGATGACATCCTTATTATCTCCTTCGGAGACATCGGTTCGGTGGAAGTTGTCCATAGAACTCTCGATAGATACTCCAGATGCTCGGGTCAACGAGTCAACACCTCCAAGAGCGTCATATATGTCACGTCCCGATCCCGTAGAGTCCTTTCGTCCTCGCTTCAGACTCTGTGAGACCGATCGTCCTCGCTAAGACGTGATGCCGTGCAAGCCTAAGTTGCGCTTGCACAAGGCCAAGACCTGAAGCAAGACAAGATAGACAAGGTTGACAATACGCAGCGGAACGTAAAGCAGATAATTGAAGCATCAGCGAATATATTTTCAGAATACATGCATTGAACACAATGGTAACAAGAAACAATTCTTTTTATTGATTTTATTTGAACAGATTACAAGCTCTCGATTCTCTCTGATACAATGTTACATTCTCTCAGAACTTTACAGATTACAATGATCTCGTTCCCATACATTACATTCCTTTATATACAAAACCAACTCTTGTAATAGATGTCATCTCTTGGCATCTCTTCTGATTTTTGGCTCCTGAGGATGAGGCACGGGCTATCGCTTCGGACTATCCTTCTCGATGCATAGTGCACCTGCATGCAAACTGATAGTGGGTCAGTATATCAGTATACTGGTGATTGTAAACAAAGAGCTACATTTGTCTGAAACGATCACTATTCATTTAGTGAGAAAATATTTTTTGTGATATGATCTTGCTACTTTTACCTATGTTCATTCCATGCATACAGAGTCAGTTTACATGTCTTTTGAAAACACATCTTTGAAGAGCCATAGTTCATTTCTATACATTTCATGTCAAGCATATAAGGGACTATTCATTTCTGTGGAGTGCGTAACGTGTTTCATGAGCATATCATTTCTTTTATTCGAGCAACTATTAGGGTCAATGACAAGCATGATACATTATCTTTTCTTTAGTGGAACATAGAATTTCTTTGTAACGGACTAATCTTTGTAAGCAATTCATATATCAACTCAAGCAATACATATGCATCACTTTTTTAGCGATTCTTACCATAGCCGACGGTCCATCCCTGCACAAGACAAGGATTAGCATAAACACGATAAAACCAACATCATTCCCTGTTCATCTCTGTATTAATAGCTCTCAGCAGAACATTCTTGACACATGCAGACTGAATTGGCAGCTATGACTCTTGGATTCAGCACGTCGCTAACAGGCATAACATTCCCAAGGTGTAGCATTTACCTCATTCAACATTTCCGAGGTGTAGCATTTACCTCTTTCAACATTCCGAGGTATAGCATTTACCTCTTTCAACATCTCCTAAGGAGTAGCATTTACCTCAGGGTACCATTTCCATTTCCTCTGTTACATATTTAAATCTGACTATACATGACCAGCATTCACAACATCTTAGAGGGGCAAGCAATCATTTATTTTCCTTGGAGTGTAACAACAGTTCTATACAGATATAGCATATCATTTTACCCTTTGAGAGCATACTAGTTCGAGGCAATAAGTAATCTCTTTTCTTTTCTTATTAGCATGGCAACAGTTCATTGATTAAAGGCAACATCTCTACTTAGCATACATGTATCCGTTCGTTTCTTATTAGCAGGCAATCATCTTCTTAGCATACAAGTTATCTCATTTCTTGTTCTTAGCGTAGCAACATGTGGATTCTCTAAAAGCATACTCAATGATTTACTATCTTGTTATTAACAATAGCATTCAATCAAAACTCAGATTCTTATTAGGCGTAAGCGAATCAGCAAATGAGACTTTGTCCACTCACCCAGATCAATCGTCTTCTGTTGCAGAGCCAGCAATCCGATCTTTCTGTCTATCTAGTGCCTTCGCGGAGTGGGGCACTACAATATATACTCACCACAAGGCCGACAGGACCCACTCTGCAGCCCTCTCCAACCTTACCTCCTTCTCCACCGCCTACCCTTCCTTTACCTACTTAGGGTGCCCGCTGGTATACGGAAAATCAAATTCGGGGATCTTTGACGGCATGGTAAGGAAAATTAGGATAAAAATCGGGGGTTGGCACAACGCGACCCTTTCGTCGGGCGGAAAGATGATCCTCATCAAATACGTCCTCTCCTCCATCCCCTTCTACACCCTGGCCATTTGTTCCCATCCTAAGAAGGTCCTCTCCTTTTTGGAATCCCTCTTCTCTAACTTCTTCTGGGGGCACAATGAGGGAAATGACAGACACCACGGGGCCAGTTGGGACTCGATGGCCAAACCAGAGAAGCCAGTGGCGATTCTCGACCGAGGTGAGAAAAAAACCAGGAACTCTGTGACGCCCATAGTTAGAGTGATGTGGCGACACAATTCCCCAGGCGAGTCTACCTGGGAGCGAGAAGATGAGATACGGGAGCAGTATCCGTATCTATTTGAGACCTGAGGTAATTCCTAACCCTATCCTTTAATTTCGAGGATGAAATTTTCTAAGGAGGGAAGGTTGTGAAACCCGTAAATTTTTATAATTTAATTAGCTAATTATTATTATAAATTATTATTAATTGTTAATTTAGGAAAATTGTATTTTTGGAAAAATTATTATTTTTGGAATTTTAGAGTTTAGTCAAAACCGTAAAATTTTATTTTTATAAAATTGTTGCTAAATTAATTATTATCATTTTTATGAAAAACCATATTTTTAGAAAAATATCTAATCTTGGAATTTCGAATGTTGGTCCTGACCCATCCCGAACCTGACTTGAACCCATCTCGAACCCAAGTTCAGTTTTTTCCGAAACTATTTTGGAAATCCTTTAATTAATATATATATATATATATATATATATATTTTTTAATATATATATATATATATATATATATATATATATATATATATATATATAACATTTTCTTTATAAAAAATAAAACAAATTTCTTTTATTAAATTTTTCATTAACTCTCTCTCTTATTTGCTTTCCATTCTGTTAATGGAGCCGACCCGACCCCTCTCCTTTTTCGTGGGCGAACCGCCGAGACCTTTGGCCTCCCCTACCGGCCGTGCCCCTCCTCTTCCCCTTCCGGTAACAGCTTTTCCTCCTACCTATATATATACACCGCTCTTTCCTTCCTTCCCATCACTATCTCCACTCTCATTTCTCCTCTAGCCCAAATCCTAGCCCTAGTTTTCCCGTGACCCGAGCTCCACCGCCGGAGTCCCGAGCGCCACCTCCAGTGCCCGACCCAGGCCGACCCCGAGCGGATCCTGCCGCCGCGGCCTCCTCTGTCCGACAACCCCGCTGTCGATCCGACGACCCCCGCGCGCCACTTCCCGGCCGCGCCCAGCCCGCTGTCCCCGCGCGCCCTGTGCACTGCTCGTCGTTCGTTCCAGAGCCCCGATCCGCTGTCCGTGGTTCCGTGGCCCGATTCCACTGTCCAGCTCTTTCCGTTTCCGTTCCCGAGATTATCCCGCGGCTCCCCGACCAACGGATATTGGGTAATTTTTTTAATCAGAGTAATTCGTCCCTCCCGTGCGTCGATGATGATACGGTCCCCGATCCCGTTACGGGATTCAGTTAAACGATTGTGGTTTTGAAATTTTTCGAAGTCCATTCGGTAGTAGTTCTGGGTTGACGTTTCGTGCTGTGGATATTATTTTTCGGGTTCGATATTATTTTTGGGTTTAATATTATTTGTGGATTGGATAATGGGAGTCCCTGGTTTTGGACAGTTATTTGTGTGTTGTTGGCACAAATTTCCAGTATTGGGTTGTCCCAAATACAGAGGGAATGCTGCCCAAATTTTCAGAAAAATATTTAAAAGGGTTTTCTATAAAATTTCTAAATTCGAAACTGGTTTTTGTTGATTCAAATTCCGATTACTTTTCCGAGCGACGACCGTATCGGTCAATGGGCCCTTAGCGACATACAAACGAAACCGGCATTGTTTTGGACGTTGAGGCATTAGCTAATTGCAAACATGACCTTTGGACCAAGTCTGAGATCCTATTTTCATATTATATTTAATAATAATTTATTATTTAGAACTAGTTACTGGCAATCATATTTTGGTGCAGGGCCTCGGCCTGCTGAATGGATCGCTTCCCGGCGTTCAGGGTTCACCAGTTTATATTTATTTTATTCTGTTAATTTATGTAAATAATTGTAAGGGCATAAGCCCAGCTCTTTATCTTTTTTCTGTAGCTCTGTAATAGTATAAAGTAGCTTTTAAATTCTGGTTTTGTTGGTTTGTCGATAAACGCGTAAAATATCAAAAGACATTATTTTGGATATAGAAAATTATTATCATTTTCTCACATTAAATAACTAGAAAAATTATAAGTTTGTTATTTAAACAAATTCACGTTCTTCTCATTTAAAGAAAAATATTAGTTTTATATATAATATTACAAAATGCTAAGTTTTACCAAATAATCAGAAAATGTGATTTTTCAATAAGTGTTAAATTGATTTTCTTCGTAAATTAATAACTAGTAAGTCACATCGATAAACATGTTCTGGTAGAATTTATAAATAACATAAAAATTTGATTAGGACCAATTCTAGAGATTGTAACTAGCACACCTAGATATGGTTTCCTCATTTATGCTAAGTCGTGATTCTCAATGTAGGATTTCGAGGACGAGTCTGATTTTCTTTCCCGGAACCGACTCTTCAAACCCAGTCATAAACAAAGGCAAGTACGACTGTGTTTATTTTTCAATTTAGTTAATAACTGTAATATTGCAATATTAAACCACATTGCTACATGGAACTCTCTCCTAGAGTATTGATTGTTATTGATTGTGGGATTGGGGAGTTGTAGAAGCATGAAATTTCAGGACCAGAAATCCTATGCGCCAAACATTACATGCGCCAGGGAGCTCAGAGGAAGTACTTGGCACAGCAAAGCAAAAGTATAGACATTTAAAGAGGATTTTTATTTCATATAAAAGTCTATTACATGTCTAAAAAAGAGCTGTACAAAGAAGAATTTCTACAAAAAAAGACCCTAAGTCTACAGCTAGGCGCAGCAACTACCATGCGCTCTCAAACAGGCGTATCTCGCCATGCGCTCTCAGCCAGGCGCATCCTTCAGTAGCTCAGTTATGTGCATCCCTCAGCGGCTCAGTTATGTGCATCCCTTCAGCGTCCCAGTCAGGCGTATCATAAAGTGTCAGCATATGCGCCATCAAATGCTTCGACTAATAAAGCATTTATTGAGCAGAATGAGGGTGGCAATCAACCCTCTAGCTGGAGGAAGAGCTCTCCAAACCAAGGAAGAGAAGAGCACCGCAAATCAACCTGCAGCTAAAGGAGCAGCTTTCAACCCGACCAGAATGGGCAACACCCACTCTAGCAGGAGGAGGAGCTCTTCCAAAGCCCAAGAAAGATGATCGGCGCACCGCAATCCCGATCTGCGGCTCTTTCGGCATAACGAAGATGAGGCTCGAGCATCCCGATCTTTGGATGCAACAGACACCTTCCGCCAGCCTCAGAAGCCCTCGACTCCGATTTTTGGATGTAACAGTCACCTTCAAGTGCATCAATGAAGACAATGTGTCGCATCTTCACCCTCGAGAGCATCTCGTCAACAGAATGTGCTCGGATAAACAAGTTCATTTCGGGAGGACGTGAGAGAACGAGAAGCAAACCCTCTCCATGCCACTATTTATAGGTCGGACAAATCAAACACATGCGCCAAGTGACTGGCTCTCCGAATCCCGTGCAATAAATTTGCATTAATAGTGATGAACCTGACGCTTCGAATTCAGCCAAGTCAAAAATGGCTATTTAAAGCACTCGAAGAACGTAACAATCGGGCCCATAAAGACGTATCATACAAACGGATGCACCGGCCAGACCGCGCATCATACTGATGCGCCCATCAACAACAAGCGCCTCATAAGAATGCGCCCCCATGCGTCCCCATGCACCTAGTGGAACGCCGATCGATGCGCCCACACAACAGTCCATCACTTGTCAAGGAACATTAAATACTGAAGTCTGACAGAGTTGGCAGCACGTCCCCCGAGGACTGAACGATTGACAGCTTTTTTAGAAGACGAAGCATCGTCGACGTCAGCATCATCATTGCTTTCCTCCGGCGGTTACAAGCCACGTGGCCGCCCAACCATCTCGTATGCGCCTCCGCAGCCATGCGACTAAATCTCTGCATGTGCCTCAAAAGCCGTGCGCCTCAGACTTTTCTCTGATCCCTAAAGACAGAAGTAAAGTCACTACTGAAGCCCTGCATGCGTCTCAAAAGCCATACTCCCCGATTGGTTCATGACTCCTACAGGTTACGAGCAAAAGTCTCCTCATGCGCCCAATCTCAGGCGCATCCTATCAGATCACTCCCCACCAAATTCGAGATCTTCGAGCCATGGACCTACGACACGTGTCCTTTGACTTGATTCAGCCTATGAAGGGGTGCTAATCACCCACGATCTCAGCAACTGAAAGATCCTCTCCATTGCTACGTGTCAGCTCGGCCGTAGCCCACAAAGGCAACAGGAAGGGTTCAACTCCTCAATCAGAGCGCATCGTCCATGCGCCTCATTAGCAACCACCACGTGGCATCCCTGCGTACAGGCGCATCCTACATATACGTGCATGAGCAGCCAGCCTACAAAGCTATAAATAGAGGGATCACTTTCTTCTGACACACACATCACACAACCATCGACATACATATACAGAGAAGCAGATACAGACACTCAACGCCTTCTTCCTCTCCGCAAGCTTCGGCACCCAGAGCAACTCAGACCTTCAGAGAACCGAGAACCGTCGTCAGATCGTCAACGGAGTCAACGCATTATCACTCGCTCCATCGGCACAAGGGACCCAGATAAAAAAAGTGTACTCCTAGGACTACGTCTAAGTCCTATATTGTAATACTGTTCTGTTTGTAATGAAATTTGCAATAAAAGATTTTAATGGCAAACAAGCTGGCGACTCTGCTGGGGACCACTTTTTCCTCCACCGAGAAAGCTGTGTCGCAATCCGACGACGTGAAGGTGGGCTCCTCCCACAAGTCGCTGGTTGTACGCCTCAATCAACAGGCATATGAGGAGTTCATCTATGAAGGCAGTGCGAGTCCTTCGAAGCGGCTGCCGAAGCGAAGAAGACTCGCCAGGTCTGGGTGCGAAAGGTCGACGCCTCTGGCACCACCATCGAAGGGGATGCACCGAGGCGGCTTTTCTTCCTGCTGACGTCCTCAGCAACCAAAATGCATCCACCGGTGCAGTGCATCTCTCGGGGAAACGTGCGGCTGACCATATTCCCCAGCCGTCTCCCTCTCAGGCGAGAAAGATGCGTCGACGAAGCAGAGCATAGCTAATGCCCCGTGCATCACCTCTGATGCGCCACAGAAGGTCTCTGTCTTTGACAGACTCACTCGCTGTGTAGTGGCGAGAAGAATTTGGACTCTGAGTACTATGCGCCCCAGCGGGCTGGTGCAAAGAAGTCCAAGGCAGCATGGGCATGCGCCTCAAACGTGCTATGCGGCAGCAAATCAGAAGCTTGCGCTCACAATCATGCGCGCTGCTGATGGTAAGCTGTATAAGGTCGACTCGGGTGCTTCTGCGCCGTAGATGAGTCGACCTTCAAAGTCCTTGTCTCACTTGGGCGCATCTGTTGCGTTCGCAACCAAGCCAAGTAAGGCAAACTCTGTGGTCTTGAACTTTTGTGCCTCCACTGGTTGTACGTCTGAGGTTCGTTCAAGTCACTGTAAATGTTGTTCCCTCACTACTGATCTGAGCGCATGTTTGGTGTTGGATCAGGGGGCAGCATTCACTTGACCACCCGCGCTTGGCCTTATCATACGCCTGATGGGGGTGCGAAGGTGGCACTCTCCTCCAACGATCTGCGTAACGTGATCACTCATAAACGTCGATCAGGAGAGTCGACTGACAAGCACAATGCGCCCTTCACAGGCATACCTGTGCTGTAGTCAGCATCAACTGTTGTTACAAGGCAGCAGTTCAACTAAGACAGTGTTCCAGCGGCTGCAATCATCAACACCCTTCCGATGTCGCCTCGGAAAGAAGGTGTCAATAAAAGAGGAGCCAGAACTAAAGGTTGCTTCATGCAACGTAATCTCTAACTCCTCGTCAGTCCGAAAGGCGACTGGCAATTCCTCGTCCTCGTCCAAGAGCCAGCCGAGGAAAACCAGGACAACTGTCCCGTCCTCCGGAGTGTTTGAAGGCACTCGGGGGAGAAAGAAGATCTTGGAGGAAGCTGGGGGTAGTCAAGCCCTTGTTGATCCTCCTTCTGAAGACGAAGATGTCCTCCAGAGCACAGCTGGGCTGGATCTTCATCCTAGTGACGAAGTCAGCCTCCCGGACGTAGCTGGGGGTAGTCTGGCCCCTGTGGACCTGCGTCTCGAAGACAAAAAAGTCCTCCAAGACAGAACTGGGGGTAGTTAGGCCCTGACGGATGCTCCTGAAGACGAGGATGTCCTCAGAATGTAGCTGGGAGTAGCCAAGACGAGGCTCCGGGGGAAGTTTCTCTTCTACAAGAGAGCGAGGCCGAAAGCGAAGCCTCAACTGATCCATCCGACGTACCAGCCGTGTCATGACAGTATACATGACTGGGGGTGATACCGAGCCAGATGCGCCGCCAGCAGACCTCGTCCAGCACATGAATACCTTGGAGGGAGGACTCAAAACCCTTTCTGTCTCCATGCAAACACTGACTCAAGCAGTGTTTGAGATACGGTCAGCTTTGGCCAGGGCACCGTCTACTGGTCCTGACCACGGGGCCAATGGAGAATCAAGCGTACCCCTTCAACGGGTATCCTTGGATACAGATCGTCGCGAGGCACCACGGACGTCGGAGCCCTCAAATGCTCAACTCCAGGCGGTACCACCTTCCCCGACTCCCAGCTCCACGGAAGACGTGGTCGAGATGATCAGGGACTTGCACGAGCTCTTTGAGTCCAAGAATAGACAAGAAGAGCGCCAAAAGATGGGGATCCCCCAACCTTATCCCCTCGAATGGAACAAAGTGGTTTTCCTCCAAAGTATAAACCACAAACACTGATGCCATACGACGAAAAGGACTCTCCATGTCGTTATCTGACGTACTTTCAGTCTCAAACGGGACATCTCCCGAAGGAGGACGTACTACTCACCAGTATATTTGTCGGGGCACTGAAAGGAGTGGCGTACGACTGGTACTGCAGTCTCCCCGATAACTCCATATCTTCCTTCGACGATCTGACGTCTCTTCCTCGACCGTTTCTACGACGGCGGTTAGGACATGACAATGGTGTCCCTCATAGAGATACGCCAGAAGGAGAAAGAAACAGTTCGAGTATTCATCGAACGCTTCCGACAGGCCTGCTTCAGACTGCCCCCGGGCATGCCAGAACACTCACTCCTTTCCTTCTGCAGCATGAACATGCTGCCTGCAGTCAAACTCTGGCTCAACTCCACTCTTTCTTCCGACTGGAGTTCCTTGATCATCGAAGCCGAAGCAGCAGAAAAGAAGGCGTCCAATGCTCACCTTCTGGGAGTTAGTTTCCCTGCCTTTAAGGACAAGGGGAACGGCCTGTAGCCAACAACCCCGGACGAGAGACGAAGGGAAACAGGTGTTGACTGTCAATGCCTCCAAAGGTGCATCAGCACCTACTTAGAAGCCTCCACTTGCACCAAGGCCAAAGGAGGTTTATTCTTTCAATGATGAAGATACCCTGAACTCTTTGAGATACTGAAGCAGGATGACAAGATCAAATTACCGGACCCGAAGCATCCCGACGAGGTTGGAAAAGTGGACAATCCGTGGTACTTTCACTACCATCGGTTTGTCGGACATCCAACTAAGGACTGCTACATCTCAAAAACTACATCCAGCGCATGATCAATGTGGATGTTATCTCCGTTGACTACGAGGAGAAAACGTTCTCGGCCAACCTGGTATTACTCAATTTGGCGCCTTGTCGCCTACCACAACACAAGATGGCGTCGTCCCCATCCCTAAGGCGATAATAGAGGTGGTCAATCTACCACCTACTCGTGACAACGTGAGTGGACTCATCCCACTCACCACATCTCGGGGAGAGGTCTTATGGGTTCACCATGATCTCGTCTCCGAGGTTACTCAACGGAGGTACGCTCTGCCTCCAAAACTAAGGACAGGAAGATCAATTCTTGCCACATGGTCTCTTCCTCTGCGGAAGAGGCACTTCCTGTACAGACGCGTTCACAGCAGGACGCCCAACCTGACGAAGCTGTCGTCGAGGTGGTGCCTCCTTGCACCGTCCCTGCTGCCCAGGAAGAGGGCCCATCTAAGCCCCCAGCAGCCAATAAGCAGAAGCATGTAGAGGCCCGTTTGACAAGCCTCTGCGAAAGGAGAATGCTTCAGGGCTAGCCAAGCCCCACAACTTTGACATACTGGCACAACTTGCCAGTACTCCTGCCCGTCTATCTCTGTTTGAACTCCTTCGTCTTTCCAAGGACACTCGTGAAGCTCTCTGTGAAGCCCTGAAGGATGCTGAGTCCTTCATCAGTCAGGTCAAGCAGCCTGAGGATACTCCGACTGCATGTGCGTACTGTCATTGTGTGTATGAAGTTATCCCCAACATAACCTTCACCCAACAAGACATGCTGCTCAAGCACAACCGACACAACAGGCCGCTGTATTATACAGGGTATATCGGTTCCGTAAAGGTGAAGCGAATTTAGATCGATCCGGGATCTTCCTTCAGCATCATTCCGAAGACGCTGCTCTCAACACTGGAGATCCCAATGTACCGACTGGCGCCTTCTAACACAACAATCAATGGCTTCAATGCTAGCAAAAGTGAGCCGCTGGGCAAAATACGGCTAAAATGTCATATCGATAACCTCAGAACCGAGGTGACTTGCTATGTCGTGGACGCCGATGTCAACTACAACCTCCGACTGGGTCCGTGGCTGCATGAGTACATGGTGGTACCATCTACACTCCACCAATGTATGAAATACGTGTCCACCAATGAATCATTCGGACGGAGTTCGCGGACATTGACCCTTTCAAGGGGGTCGAAACCTACTTCACTGATTCTACCTTGTACAAATCACCCGACGAGGAGGAAGCCAATGATGCTGACGATGAAGCAGAAATGGCAGCAGAGCCCGACATGGAGCCAGAGATGATTCCCGACGCTCCTTTAAAAATTTGACTCAAAGGGAAGCCGCCTCAGACATTGTCTTCCATGAACATCAAGCTACCTGGAAAAGCACCAACTGCTCTTGGTAGAACACCTACTGAAGCTCCTTGAAGATACGGCTTAAGAGAAAGCCGCCTCAAACATCGGCTCCCCTTGTGGCAAAACTACAGGGGCAGGCACCAATCACCGAAGACGCAGTTGAGGCACCTCTGAAGGTGCGTCTTAAGGGCAAGCCGCCGCGATCATCTGTCTCATCCAAGCTGCCGGAGAAGGCCCACATAGCCCTCTCGGACCCTAAGATCAAAGCTGTGGTGGACTCTCCCGATCCAACCCCAGTACTCACAGATGAATGTTTGCCATGAAATATAAAAGAACAGAACAATTATCGGAGGATTGGACTTTTACTTCACAATACAAACTCGCTTGTATAAAGAAAGCCTAGGGACGAAAACCTAGGTACAACAGTCTAAGTACAATTGTTTATTTTAGATTCTGGGGGGTGAGTAGAGGCTCGGGAATGCGACGACAGCTCTGTCTTACTCCTTGGACGATCAGGTGCAGCTTTGGCTCTGTAGAAGAACTGCTGGGCGTTGATGAAGAAAAGCTCTCTCTTCAAGCTCTCTGGCTCTCTATGTCTTTCTCTGTCTCTGTGTATGTCTCTACATGCGTCTCTCTTATATCTCTCTGTGTGTATCTGTCCTCGCAAGGGAATGGCACCTTGCTATTTATAAGAGTGGGGGACATCATTAGGGTTTGCAATGATTGCCCCTTTTCTCAAAGAGGCGGCGGCCTGTTGATTGATCAATCTGGGCCATTAGTCTTGAGTGTGATGATTCTGGGCCATTAATGTTGATTGTGCCAAATCCTATAAGTAATTAATACCGATTGCAACAAATCTCCATCATGATGATTTACTGACGTCTGCAAATCTGAGTGAATAAATCTAATTCATTCTCCCGCCACGTGTCCCAGATTATTGGAATTTGACCCAATCTTTGATTACAGTAGATCTGAATTATTGAGATATGATCGGCTTTTGACACGTGTCCAGCCACGTGTCCCAACTGTTGTGCTCATGAGCCGCATGAAAGTCATCACACTCGAACTGCATGAGAGTCGTCGTGCCCGAACCGCATGAGAGTCTCCATACCCGAACCGCATGAGAGTCGTCATGACCGAGCCGCATGAGAGTCTTCATACTCGAGCCGCATGAGCGTCGTCATGACCGAGCCGCATGAAGAGTCGTCACGACCGAGCCGCATGAGCGTCTCCATACTCGAGCTATATGAGAGTCTTCATACTCAAGCCGCATGAAGAGTCCATGATCGGACCGTATGAAGAGTCGTAGCCGCATATACTTATCCGAGCCGCATGAGGCTCAGAAGACTCTCGGTCCGCATGAGTTTCTGAGCCGTATGAGGCTCCTTCTGGCTGAGCCGCATGGGCTTTCATGTTGATTTTGGGCTGCCTAAGGGCCCCCTGCTGCTTTTGGGCCGCATGAAGCTTTCTGGATTTTGATCCGCATGAGGCTCCATGTTGAATTCGAGCGGCATAGAGAATTCCCTTCTTTCCTTGCGCTTGTGAAGGATCACATCCCGCAAGTCAAGGACATCTCGGTCAACCTTTGTACTCGTTTTGTGGGCCCGGGTATCCCGAGCACTCGGGTGCGTAGGTATCATGTTTATAACTTTCCATCAGAGGTCCGCTTTAACAGTTAGCGGGGCGCTCTGATGGTCAGAGGATAGGACAACTGACTGAGCTCGACGAGCCCGTGCTGTCCTAGACTTGTTCGACTTAGCACCCGAAGGTGCGTAGTAGGAAGAGTCCAAGTTCGAAGGAGGGAAGAGAAGTTGGTGTCCTTTTCAAAGGAGGAAAGGGGGCTCTATTTATAGAATGGAGTGAGCCCTTTCTTCTTCTCCTTTCCGATGTGGGACTAAAAGCAATATTTTTCATGCTTCTACAAGACCCCCTTCAAAGTTTCCAAATTGTAAATTTGGAATACTTTGAATAAGAAGCATGGAAAGCAGAGTTGTTTTGGTGTGGAGATCTTTTCAGTGATAGGTTTGGGTACTTCTGCTGGGAATTTTGTGGACTTATCATCCTTGGCGTACCTTGGTTTTAGGTATGGATAATAAGACGAGATAGAACCAATCATACTTACTCAGAGGTAATGAGGACGTGGTAAATATGAGGGTTTCTTCAAAGGAGCCTTCCTACTCATAGGTAATGAGGACGTGGCAGGAGTGGGCTCCATGAAGGGTATACAGAACAACTCAAAGGTGCTATCAACATGGAAGTTCTATGCATTGGGTGAAAGAATGCTATGGAACAGCTGGGGTCCAAAAGCATGTGATGATGAGGAAAGATGTGAATGTACTAGGGGACATAGTACGGCATTTGTGGTCAGCTGCGGACATTTGTGGTCAACAGAGGACATTTATGGGCCTATTATCCTTGGCGTATCCTGACTTAGGATACGGATAATAGGATGATGG
>JANAVB010003247.1:0-39384 GCA_029216955.1 Iris pallida
CTAAACCAACAAAGAAGCATTAATGCTTTTTGTCATGCTGTCACCCTCATTTTCCGTATTTTCCGTATTTCGTATTTATACTCGTATCTGGATTTTGGCATGTATTTTATTTTTCTCAACTTGTAGAATTTTGGTATTCTCGTATTCTTGGGTTTTTGACATGGTTTGGTTTTAATTGGTTTAGGTTGGTTTTTTTGGTTTGGTTATGAGCATTGGATCACCCTAGCCCTATGCTACACCCTCAACCCACCACAACTCCCACACTTTATAACCCCCACCTACCACTCTCTCTCCTCATAACTTTCACCATTAATTTCCTTCTCCTTCTTCTTCTTCCTCCACAACTCTCCCAACCTTAGGCAAGTGCATCTTGCCACTACATGAGAATCCTCTTTTATTTGTCCATTTGATAGATTAGGACATGGTGATCAACATTAGTTCTTGGTATTTTATGATTTGGAGCCTCCTTTATTCTAGATCTAAGTCTTCCTATTTTCAGATTTTTGCATGTTTTGATCTATTTTAGTTGGTTTTATATGAGTTTTGATACTTCCATATGGAAGAGCATTCAGTTTCACTCCAGTTGGAACTTTGGAAATCCGAATTTGGAGTTCGGATGGCCAAGTTATGATGCTTGGAAGCTTTGGGTTCATCCATGGTGTTCTTGCTGTCTGGAGGAGACAGTGAGCAGTGTGCAGAGCTGTTTAACTCACGCACACTGAGCTACACGCGATCTTTAGCGCTGCGTACGTAGACTTGAGTATGCTTCCTGTTGGAAGCGTGTCTCCCTTGAGCGTGCGTGACTTTTCACGCAGCTGCTCCCTTGAGCGTGCGTGACTTTTTCACGCAGCTGCTCCCTTGAGCGTGCGTGACTTTTCACGCAGCTGCTCCCTTGAGCGTGCGTGACTTTTCACGCAGCTGCTTCCTTGAGCGTGCGTGACTTTTCACGCAGCTGCTTCCTTGAGCGTGCGTGACTATTCACGCAGCTGCTCCCTTGAGCGTGCGTGACTATTCACACAGCTGCTCCCTTGAGCGTGCGTGACTTTTCACGCAGCTGCTCCTTTGAGCATGCGTAACTTTTTCATGCAGCTGCTCCCTTGAGCGTGCGTGACTTTTCACACAGCTGCTCCCTTGAGCGTGCGTGACTTTTTCACGCAGCTGCTCCCTTGAGCGTGCATGACTTTTCACGCAGCTGCTCCCTTGAGCGTGCGTGACTTTCACGCAGCTGCTTCCCTTGAGCGTGCGTGACTTTTACGTACGCTGCTCCCCTCGAGTGTGCCTTGGTACGCAGACTTGAGCGAGCCTTGCGTGCGTGCTTTTGCACGTATGCTGCCCCTTGATCCCTTTGCTTAACCCATTGGCTCTTGGAGTTTTAGTTTTATTTCTTTAAGCTTGGCTCTTTTATAACCCTGTCTTTTGATATTTTATTAGATATTTTAGGCCCATTTTATATCCTTACGCCTTTTATCATTAACTTGATTTTACTTAATATGTTTGGAATGACTATTGTACACGGCATGGTATCACAAGGAACTAGCATAACACGACAGTGACCCGTAGTGGTGCACTCCTGACATAACCAACCTGACATGATAGTGGCCCGTCGTGGCGCACTCCTGACAAGTACCCTGACATGATTTATCTTGATAATTTAACTTGACTTGTCTTGACACCGTGGTAGTTCTTTCTTGCTTGCTTGTTAAAACCACTTGTCCTGTCTTGCATCATGTCTAGGATGGGACTCCTGAGTACCACGGTCAGGAGTACCTACTAAAATGGATTAAGGATAATAACTAGAATAACACAGTAGTCATGAAGAGATTGACACAGCTACAGGCAATCCCGTTACCTGGGCGCTCTTGGGATCTGTAGCCTGCCGTCGAGTAGGGCACATTTCCAGCACACCGTCGCGTGTTGTACCCTCTAAGTCACCTAAGGGTACATGTGTCTCCTGGACAATGTACCCACCTGAATTCAACCCTAATCTTTCGTCCTGGGTAACCTGGATGGTCTGCAGCGCTTGTGGCTGTGGAACAATCTCACTGCATCTTGTTAGTAATTAGGCCTGTGATAACCCTAGTTAGTTAAAGTAGTAAGCCGAAGTATCTGCTTGGCCGTGATTGATTGAATGATGTATATCCAGTCTAGCCATGTCTTGATCTAGTACAAGGTTGCTTCTTGTCTTGATTTCTTGGATTACTTATCTTGCCGATAAATGGTGGAAAACCAAGCTCTGTTCAGATGAAGGGTTACAACACCGGTCCTTGTTTGGTTTACGGGTTGTAACCTGGCTATCGGAATAGTTCCATGGTTATCTCGTCGTATATCATCTTGACATATTTTCGTAATTTTAGTTTTAATATTAAATTTTCTGTGCTGATTGCTGGCTTTTGTTCTTATTTCGTGGCCCCCTTGTGGCACTTGCTCTTTCTGGGGCTGACCCAGCTGGTTTTGTGTGGCCAGATTTTGGAGCAGCTCTCGAGGATCTACCAAGCTTCCAGCCCAATGGTGGCGACTAGAAGGAACCCGGGCTACGAGTGGGTTTTCTATTTTGTTTCGCTCACTCTATTGTAAAACTATTCTTTTGAGGCGTTTAGCCGACGAGCACCTGTTAGCTCGATGCACTTTACTTACTGTCTGCCTACGGGCTGTAAACATGATTAACAAATCCTAGGGTTGATCATGTATGACTTAACTCTTGCTAGTCCTAACATTTTGTAATGACTAGCTTCATGATCAGCTGAATATGTGATATTTGGGACACCTTATTATTGTATATTTAATGATCATACATCTTGCGACCTTACTTACTTGCTTGTGATTGAGACACTAGGCTTGTTCATGACCATAAGAGACTGTTGGCTTGTAGTAAACCCTCATATTTCTAGACAGTCGTGACCGTATATCGAGGTGGTTTCTATTTCAATATACGTAGCTGGCTGTGTCTGCCCCCGCTCTCCAGTATTCTGGTTCTGGGGCGTGACACATGCTCATAGGATAATTCTCTTGTGGAGCTAAGTCCCGAAGGGGATTAGCGACTCGGACTCAGGATCAAGGGCGTAAAGTGGTATTTTGTTGGCGCACTTTGCACTTAGCACCTCAGCATCGACGCAAGGCGCATTGTGCGTAGTTGATGCACGAGTCGCAGCACAGGCGCAGTGCAGGCACGCAGGTGCTGCGGGGCTGCGGCATGCAGATGCTGGGCACCGTGCGCGCAGGTGCTGTGGGGCTGTGGGGCACAGGTGCCGTAGGCCTCTGCGGGCTTCGCAACTACGTACACAGGTTGACGGACTGAGTGGCTATGGGGCGCATGTGGCGTATGATGTGGCTGATTGGAAGATTTGAGCAGTTATAAAAAAATTGAGTTAATTGATCAAATTCGATCTTTGTGGAATTTGAATTTAATTCATTCAAATCTTTCCATTATTCGCTCATATCTTTTCACAATCAGTTACGGCCAGGATTAGGATTATGGTTTCGGTCCTTCTCTATAAATGCTCTATTCTATAGGAC
This sequence comes from Iris pallida, assembly GCA_029216955.1. Classification (NCBI taxonomy): domain Eukaryota; kingdom Viridiplantae; phylum Streptophyta; class Magnoliopsida; order Asparagales; family Iridaceae; genus Iris; species Iris pallida. The sequence continues at coordinate 3,514 of JANAVB010003247.1, forward strand.
CGTTGAGCACCTCTGGAGGGGGGTAAATAGAGTGTGTGCGTGTGTAGCAAAAAATAATCACCAATTAAAAATATTAAGCAGTTATATATTATGGCAGATAAAAGATGGTAAATAAAATACGGTAAAGTAAGAGTCAAGAATTCAAACTCAGTGAACACCACGATGTATACTGGTTTCCCTCTGAGAGGACTAGTCCAGTCGTGAGTACTCTTGCTCGCTGTCAATCCACTATGGCACAAGCTTTAACTGAGCGCTTGCAACTCTTACAACACCGTGCTTGGTGACGAGCGCACGATCGGCTCCAGAAGACAATTGGAAAACTAGAACGTTTTCTGAATACAGCCTCCGATACAACTCTTCAACACCAAACTCTAGATTAAACAGAAACTGTACTGGCTATGCTAAGAGTCGTAAAGGCTTAGATATAAAAGTAAAAAGCTCAGAACACTTTAGATAGAGAAGAGAAGAGATGAAATTGGATGATTGAAATGAATGGTAACACTACCAGAATAAGTCATATTAGTGACGTCGAAATACGTCGCTAATATGAGAAAAAGCATCGCTAATCATATTTACCGACGTTTTTAGCGATATTTTCCTGTGGTCGCGGAAAGACATGTCGCTGACAGGCAAAACGTCGGTAATCGTCGTCATTACCGACGCTTACCGACGCGAAATAAACGTCAGTAATGACCGACGTTCACCGACACCACGTCAGAAAAATGGCGACGTCTCGGATGTCGGTCAACGTCAATGAAATTAGCGACGTATGTTATTTTGTACCGACGTTTACCGACTCTGTAGAAGATGGAAACAGGGTCGGTAAACGTCGCTATACCTAGTGATTTAGCGACGTTTACCGACGTTTAGCGACGCAACTAAACGTCGGTAAACGTCGCTAAAATGCAAAAAAAATACAGAATGTCCACAGAATCATATTTTCTTCCTGCAGTTTCATAAATAATAATAAATACACAGAAGCACATTTTCTTCCTGGGTTCGCCGACCCCTTCGGTGGAACACTCAACACCAGTACATCACAATATACATATGTATCAACACAAATAAGAGTAAAAGTCTACAAGAGTAAAATATCCAAAGTCGGTAAACGAATATCCAAAGTATACAACCAATATCCACATGAATCCACAACCAATAATGAAAGTCTGCACAAGCAAATAATCCACAACCAATACGGAAACAACATAAACAAAGACTAAAAAAATACTATAATCTCGTAAAATAGTCCTAACCCGAACTACTGCGGATCTGGAGGAGGGGCACCGCCGCGCCTCAAGGATAGGAACATCTTGTACTCCTCCCGTGAAATCGTCACCGATGAAGAAGGTAGTGACATCGGTGGAGTCGGAGGTAGTAACGCCGGCGGAGTCGACGACGATGAAGGTGCACCCGGAGGATAATAACGCTCCAACGCTGCTAGTCGCTCGTGGTAGGAATGCATGGTAGATAACAGCCTCGTACTGCTATCAACCATCGAATCCTGCATCAACGTGAGCCTCTCGCCCATGGACAGCTGTGACGCCTGCAGATCTGTCATGCTGCACTCTGTCGACGCTCCAAGATCAGTAACGCCCCGCTCTGTCCTCTCAGTCACATCCCTGAGCACCATAATGCTGCGGTCGAGCGTATCCAATTGTACTATGAGTGCAGCATCGTCCGTCTGGTGCTGTTCCTGGATCCGTCGTAGCAGCTCATCACGGACAAACTCCACCATCTGCTGGATTCGGGCAGACTCCTGGGAGGGCTGTGGGCCATGCACACTAGCATAGGCGGCCCTAGAGGAATATATCGCAACTAGGGCGCCATAGGATCTTGTACCGTAGTACGTACCCCTGTGGAGACCACCAGCGGCGGTCACCCACAGCTCGTCCTTCGACGGAGCTGGAGTGGGCTGCGAGAAAGTACCGACCTCTCCCGCAGCATGTGCACTAGCAGCCGCCCGCTCCTTAAGTCGTTGAAACTCGGCCTAGAAAGCATGGATACTCGATAACTTCTAATGTCTAATGTACTTATTATTACTAACTACATGAATATCTATTTGCATGCTTATTTACTAAGTTATATCAAAACTAACACGAAGTATTAAAATTAATAAATAGAATTGTAATACTTACATAGGCCTGCTCCGCCCTCTCGTCAATAAGCTTCTCGCCCTTCCGATGTGTGGCCAGGAAGGCAGTCACCATATTGGCGTCATCACCCCTCCTTACCTGTAATTAAATATATCACCTTTTACTAATTTATCGGACTTGCATTAAAATAATATTTCTAAAATAAAAAAAACATACCAAACGACGGAAATGTTCCGTCATCGTAATCAACCCACCGTACCACTTTGACCCCTGCTTCCTAGCTGCCTTGGCCTTCGCAGACTTTTCCTTGTACCTTGGCTCATCGAATCGAGCCTTCATCCCAGTCCACTGCTCAGGGGTGATCCAACCTTGGATCGGCTTTCCGGCACGATCACGAGTCTTCTGATCATTAATAGCATCGCGGATCAGCTTAGCAGCGACGGCAGGAAACATCCCCTCGATCATCTCGGCCCGGTGCGGTGGACAGAAAAACATATCCTAGAAGAGTGCAAACCAAATATTTATCAGTTATATATAATATGCCAAAATTATATGATTCATGTTAAAACCAGATATATTTTAACCTTGAAGCGCGCAAACCAGTAGGCCTTCCTCTCGTCCGGAGCATCATAGTAGTTTATCCAAGGACCATCATAATTAGTCCTCAAGAAGTGGCCTAGGCGTCTCTATACCGACGGGGGACGATATCTATACAGACATATTATATTCATGAGAAAAGTTTATTTATGATAAACACAGGAAAAAAATGATAAACCAAAATACTTACTTTGTACCGTCGGCCCAGATCTCCGTCCTCGTCTCCTCCGGAGGTACGCATGCATCATCTGCCTGATACTGGTCGGTCGTCGGCTCAGCCTCCTCCATCTGCTCATCTGTCTCCATCATCGAATTAGTAGGAGGAACGCTAGACGACGGAGCAGTCTCAGGCCTAGAACTACTTGTCCAATGAGATATGCCATGTAGCGTCGGGGCAGGCGGAGGTACTGTCCGATACACAGGAGTACTGGACGACGAGGATCCAGAGCCGGTACCAGTAGGAGGTACCAAAGGAGTACCCTGTCCTCTGCTAGTACCAGTACCCCGTGCCCCATGTCGGGACATGCAGAACGATCTGCGACGACCTGTCATACCTGATAACAACATATGATGAGATACAAGAAATAATAGTATATTAGAAATATGAAAGTACAACAACGACAAGATAATAACGAAGATAACATATGATGATATATTTTACAAGAAACATCTAAGTCCAGATAGTATATTCTATAAGAAATATCTAAGTTCAGATAGTACATTCTACAAGAAACATCTAAGTCCAGATAGTACATTCTAAAAGAAACATCTAAAAAATGAAAGTACATCTCTCTCAATCATCTTCAGAATATTCATCTTGTTCATCTTCCTCGTCCTCATCTTCCTCTTCCTCCTCCTCCTCATCTTCAGTTTCATCTTCGCCTTCGTCGGCTTCGCCTTCCTCTTCGGATAATTCTACATCTTCTACATTAGTCGTGTAATGCATAACTTTTATGGAGTCCACATCAACAATATTGGTTACAAGAGGTAGCTCGTCCTCCTGATAAATTTTTTCATCAACATCGAAAGTATCTCTAGCTTTAGTCTTGCATACTGCCCACCAGTCAGACTTCGTTGCTCCCCGTCTCGGATAAGCTGTGAAGTACACGAGCTGAGCTGAGTTGATAGGACAAATGGTTAGTAGCCTTGATATCTACGCTTGTAGTTTATATCCACAAGACCATGCTTGTCAATTTTCCAACCTTGATTTTCAATCGGATCGAACCATTCACACTTGAACAACACGATCTTTGCTGGTTCTCTGCCATAATTATATTGTAGAAGCATGGAATTTCAGGATCAGAAATCCTATGCGCCTAACATTACATGCGCCAGGAAGCTCAGATGAAGTACTTGGCACAGCAAACAGCAAAAGCATAGACATTAAAAGAAGATTTTTTATTTCATATAAAAGTCTATTACACGTCTAAAAAAGGCTGTACAAAGGAGAACTTCTACAAAGAAGAAAAGACCCTAAGTCTACAGCCAGGCGCAGCAACCGCCATGCACTCTCAAACAGGCACATCTCTTCGGCGTCTCAGTCAGGCACATCTCTTCAAGAATCATGAAGTCTCAGCATATGCGCCTTACTTCGACCCGATCAAGTGCTTCGACTAATGAAGCATTTATTGAGCAGAACCAGGGTGGACAATCAACCCCCTAGCTGGAAGAGGAGAGCACCGCAAATCCGCGGCTAAAGGAGCAGCTTTCAACACAACCAGAATGGGTAACACCCACTCTAGCCGGAAGAGGAGCTCTCCCAAAGCCCAAGGAAGATGATCGGAGCACCGTAATTTCGATCTGTGGCTCTTCCAGCATAACGGAGATGAGGCTCGAGCATCTCGATCTTTGGATGCAACAGGCACCTTCCGCCTGCCTCAGAAGCCCTCGACCCTGACTTTTGGATGTAACGGTCACCTTCACGAGTGCATAAATGAAGACAAGTCGTCGCATTTTCACCCTCGGGAGCATCTCGTCAACAGAATGTGCTCGAGCAAACAAGTTCATTCGGGTGGACGTAAGAGAACGAGAAGCAAACTCTCTCCTTGCCACTATTTATAGGTCAAAAAAATCAAACCCATGAGCCAAGTGGCTGGCTCTCCGAATTCCGTGCAATAAATTTGCATTAATGGTGATAAAAATGACGTATCGAATTCAGCCAAGTCAAAAACGGCTATTTAAAGCACTCGAACAACATAACAGTCGGACTAATAAAGACGTGTCATGCAAACGGATGCACCGGTCAGACCGCACATCATACAGACGCTCCCATCAGCACCAAGTGCCTCATAAGGATGTGCCCCACGCGCCCCAATACGCCTAGTGGAACGCAGGTCGACGCGCCTACTCAACAGTCCATCACCCGTCAAAGAACATTAAATGCTGAAGACTGACACGACAGCAGCCAGTCCCCGAGGACTGAACAGTTGACAGCTTTTTTAGAAAATGAAGTGTCGCTGACGTCAGCATCGTCATTACTTTCCTCCGGCAGTTACAAGCAACGTGGCCGCCCAACCATTTCGCATGCGCCTCCGAAGCTACGCGCCTAAATCACTACATGTGACTCAAAAGCCATGTGCCTCAGACTTTTTTCTGATCCTTAAAAGACAGAAGTCAAGTCACTACTGAAGCCTCGCAAGCGCCTCAAAAGCCGTACGCCCAGACTGGTTCGTGACTCCTAAAGGTTACTGTAAGCCCCTGATTTTTCAAATTCATTTTAATTAGTGCAAATTAATTTTTAATGTCATTTATAGCCTTAAAATATTTATTAGGATTTTTAAGAAATTTTCTAGAATTTTTAAATGATTTTTAGATGAGTTTTAAATACAAAAATATTATTTTGCAAATATTAGAATTGTTTTAATGTGGTTTTGCAATTATTAGAATTGTTTTTATATTGATTTGTAATAAACGAATTGTTTATGCAAATTATTATTTGCATTTATAGCCCTTGGGGACCTATCTGTAATAACCTAAAAACCTAAGGACCTAAGTGCTAAACTACCTACCCACCCCCCGACGACTGCCCCGGCTGCCCCGACGACCGACCTACGCTGCCCTCGCCATTTCCGGCCAGCGCGACAGCCCCCGACCGCCTCGACCCCCTATTTAAACTCCCCCTCATCCCCCTGAACCAAACCCTAACCCTAAAACTCCCCCACAACCGACCACGACCCCCTTTCTTCCCCGACGAACACCTAAACCCTAGCTCTATTCCGGCGACCCCCGTTCGACCACCACCGCTCGACGTCATCGACCACCACCACCATCAACGAGTTCGCCACGCCGAGCTAGGTCGATCGCCGCCCGAGCGCCACGACGCCGACGCCCCCAGCCGCCGTTCGCCCTCTCGAAACCCTTCCTCTCCGCCGGACACGTGGGTAACATTCCTTCCTCTGTGTCGTACGTGTCTCAAACTGAGACACGAGACTCGCCTAGACACGGGGGACTCAACTGTGGTGCTGGACACGTGTTAGCCGAGTCGTACGTGTCGTGCTGGGCACGGACACGTCGACTCCGTGTCAGATTTCGACTTCTCGTGTCCTGGACTGTATGGACACGAGACAAACTGTGAAATAGACTAACGGGTTGGGCTTTGTTTAACGGGTAAAAACCCATTTAATTCCTGACCTAAATAAATTTAACTAAAACCTAACCCTAACAGACTTAGCGGGCTGACCCACTGGCCAGCCCGAACAAATCAAACCCCCCCCCGCGCGCTTCTCTGGACAGGGTTCGAGCCCCCCTGTTTCAGTTCCTTTTTCTTTTTCTTTTTCTTTTTCTTTTCTTTTTCTTTTACTGTTTATATATATATATATATATATATATATATATATATATATATATATATATATATATATATATGTATATATATATATGTATATATTAGTATATATGTATATATATACTGTTTTAAACAGTATGTATGTATATATGTATATATTTTATGGTTAGTAAATTATATGTATATATGTTAGTATTTATATATATATATATATATATATATATATGTACACATATGTATATGTATATATATTTTCTTGTGTATGTATATATATTATTATATATATATATATATACTTTATAAATTAAGTATTTTCTTGTGTATATATATGTACTTTTGGCATAGGTATGTGAATATTCTTTTGTATAAATTTACCTTATTAAAATAATAATATTTATTTTGACTATTACCAACTTATATTTTTATTGTATTTAAATTACTGCAACCATTTGATGTCCAAGCCTAGCATGGGTATTTGGGCTCAAATGTGTTTTCACACATTCAAGACCTGTTCAAGTCATATTGGACTTGATTCATGGCCTTGGGTCCTGTATTTGAACTTTGGTTCAAATTATATACATGGACAAAATACGCAGATAATTAATCATTGTGTGCATTGCTGTTTTTGATTTTCTAAAAATACTTAAAGTATTGCTAAAATTATGGAAAAATAGTTTTTAGATACTTTGTTAAGTTGGCTAATTTAGTATAATTTTTGTAGTATTTAAATTACTGTTTTGCCACTAGTTTGGCATATGAAACCAAAACTCACTTTCTGTATACTTAGGAAAACTGATTTTTATAAAATATTTGTACTGGTTAATAAATTCCAAAAAAATTATAATTAATTTCTTTGATTAACAAGGATCACTTTGATACTTTACTTTAAGAAAAGCTAGACTTTTTGTCTATCTCTAAAATTGTTAGAATACAATGGTCTTTTGAATTATTTATTGATTAATTACGACTTGTAGCTTTTTATGTTATTTACAGTTTTAGTCGTGTTGAACCCCATCCCTCACTAGTGTAAAGACCCTGGAAAGTTAGTTAACATAGTGTGTCACCCCTACCTTGGTCTCCTAGGCCAAGTCATTACTTTGGCTAGGTGCCCAATCACAAGTCGTGTCACACCAGTTTAGTGATCTAGTATTTTAGCTTAGTGTAAAAGCTAAGTTATTGCATTTATTTCTACAGTGACGAGTTACTGGACATCCATAGCACTGTTATCGCAGCTTGTTTTGTTTAGCTTTGCTAGAGGCAAGTACTTTCTACAAACTTTACATATTGTCACATGAATGAACGGCAAACCCCGCCATGTTACATGCTGATCCTTGGGGTAGCAAGTTAGAAACTCTACATGTTGTACTTCCAGTTACTACCATGCTTAGAACTGTCTTTATGTATCTCTCACATGATAGAATACGGGTTATGGGGAAACTGATGGTAGAGTACGTGATCATGACCCCCCTATAGTAGCGAGCTTGGTCGCATTTTATATGCATACCTTGCCGTAGGCTATTATCCCGCATTTATGTACGGATGTACACCTATGCTTGTTGACTTGTACGTATGTACATTTAATTATGTGCCACAGCGCATTGTACATCTATTGACCGATCACGTGCCAGCTACAGTTTAAACATTACATATACATCTGTCTCTATGACACGTGTATCCTTGCCATGATAGACTATGTGATGCCATGCTTTCCAGTTATTTCCTCTCAGGTTCATTTCCATGTTTCATATGCTAGTTTGCTAGATTTAGTACTTGCTCCCGTCCTGACAGGATAACGTTGTAGGTGTCCTTACTGAGGAGGAGTTACTCTGCGACACATATTATGGGATTACTGCCGAGGACCCGGCTCTGCTTTACGAGGATGTTCCTGCGGGGAACCTCGCCTAGATGTCTTTTGTTTACTTAGACTTTTGAGACATGTATTAGACTATATCATTTTGTAACTGGACATGTATCCAGTTTTACATTTCAGTTTACTTGTACTTGGACATCTTACTATATACGACGACTTTTGTGTTTGGAGCATTTATGATTCTTCTTCACTTATAGAACTGTTAGCACATTTAGTCTTATCCTGTTGTCTTTAGAACAGCTTACTACGTTTTATCTCAACGTAGGCTGGGCATGACTCGGCCTGGCCCAACAATTTGGGTAGCGGATCGTGACATGTTTTTAGTGGTGGCCCATGCAGGTCCCGACTAAACTGTTTGGTTACGTTATTGTACCAAGCATGCCTGCAATTAGGAACTTAAGGTAATTAGACAACATTAGGAAAGACGCTTAGAACACCTAGAGGAATGCTAGGATTACAACATAGGAAATACATCACATGTTTGCTATTATAATTAGATTTTCTTGCATATGATTGCTTACTTTAAACAAGTCCTTATAAGTCTTTTTATATAATTTAGATGGTGCTTACTCGTTCGTCCCAGCATTTTACCCCCGAGAATGGGGCCCTCCATATCCAGTCAGCTGACCAGTTGACTGATACATCTCCACCTACCACTATTCCCCACTCCACAGATCCACAGACCCAGATACCACCTTCCACATCCCAGGCCCGGCAGGACCCGATACTTCCACCACCCGTTCCCGCTTGATACCTTAGAGGTTAGTCTCGATTGCAGCCTTAGTCTTTTTGTTGCATTGCTTGCTATGTTAGAATATTGTAGGGTCTTCAATCCTTGTGAATTTCGAGGACGAAATTTTTCAAGGAGGGAAGACTTGTAAGCCCCTAATTTTTCAAATTTATTTTAATTAGTGCAAATTAATTTTTAATGTCATTTATAGCCTTAAAATATTTATTAGGATTTTTAGGAAATTTTCTAGAATTTTTAAATGATTTTTAGATGAGTTTTAAATACAAAAATATTATTTTGCAAATATTAGAATTATTTTAATATGGTTTTGCAATTATTAGAATTGTTTTTATATTGATTTGTAATAAACGAATTGTTTATGTAAATTATTATTTGCATTTATAGCCCTTGGGGACCTATCTGTAATAACCTAAAAACCTAAGGACCTAAGTGCTAAACTACCTACCCACCCCCCGACGACTGCCCCGGCTGCCCCGACGACCGACCTACGCTGCCCCCGCCATTTCCGGCCAGCGCGACAGCCCCCGACCGCCTCGACCCCCTATTTAAACTCCCCCTCATCCCCCTGAACCAAACCCTAACCCTAAAACTCCCCCACAACCGACCACGACCCCCTTTCTTCCCCGACGAACACCTAAACCCTAGCTCTACTCCGGCGACCCCCGTTCGACCACCACCGCTCGACGTCATCGACTACCACCACCATCAACGAGTTCGCCACGCCGAGCTAGGTCGATCGCCGCCCGAGCGCCACGACGCCGACGCCCCCAGCCGCCGTTCACCCTCTCGAAACCCTTCCTCTCCGCCGGACACGTGGGTAACATTCCTTCCTCTGTGTCGTACGTGTCTCAAACTGAGACACGAGACTCGCCTAGACACGGGGGACTCAACTGTGGTGCTGGACACGTGTTAGCCGAGTCGTACGTGTCGTGCTGGGCACGGACACGTCGACTCTGTGTCAGATTTCGACTTCTCGTGTCCTGGACTGTATGGACACGAGACAAACTGTGAAATAGACTAACGGGTTGGGCTTTGTTTAACGGGTAAAAACCCATTTAATTCCTGACCTAAATAAATTTAACTAAAACCTAACCCTAACAGACTTAGCGGGCTGACCCACTGGCAGCCCGAACAAATCAAACCCCCACCCCCGCGCGTCTCTGGACAGGGTTCGAGCCCCCCTGTTTCAGTTCCTTTTTCTTTTTCTTTTGTTTTTCTTTTCTTTTTCTTTTACTGTTTATATATTATATATATATATATATATATATATATATATATATATAATATATTATATATATATATATATATCTAATATATATGTATATTAGTATATTGTATATATATACTGTTTTACAGTATGTATGATATTGTATATTTTATGGTTAGTAAATTATTGTATATATGTTAGTATTATATATATATATATATGTACACATATGTATATGTATATATATTCTTGTGTGGATATATATATTATATATATATTATATACTTATAAATTAATATTTTTTGTGTATATATAGTACTTTTGGCATAGGTATGTGAAATTTTTGTTAAATTTACCTTATTAAAATAATAATATTTATTTTGACTATTACAACTTATATTTTTATTGTATTTAAATTACTGCAACCATTTGATGTCCAAGCCTAGCTTGGGTATTTGGGCTCAAATGTGTTTTCACACATTCAAGACCTGTTCAAGTCATATTGGACTTGATTCATGGCCTTGGGTCCTGTATTTGAACTTTGGTTCAAATTATATACATGGACAAAATACGCAGATAATTAATCATTGTGTGCATTGCTGTTTTTGATTTTCTAAAAATACTTAAAGTATTGCTAAAATTATGGAAAAATAGTTTTTAGATACTTTGTTAAGTTGGCTAATTTAGTATAATTTTTGTAGTATTTAAATTACTGTTTTGCCACTAGTTTGGCATATGAAACCAAAACTCACTTTCTGTATACTTAGGAAAACTAATTTTTATAAAATATTTGTACTGGTTAATAAATTCCAGAAAAATTATAATTAATTTCTATGATTAACAAGGATCACTTTGATACTTTACTTTAAGAAAAACTAGACTTTTTGTCTATCTCTAAAATTGTTAGAACACAATGGTCTTTTGAATTATTTATTGATTAATTACGACTTGTAGCTTTTTATGTTATTTACAGTTTTAGTCGTGTTGAACCCCCATCCCTCACTAGTGTAAAGACCCTGGAAAGTTAGTTAACATAGTGTGTCACCCCTACCTTGGTCTCCTAGGCCAAGTCATTACTTTGGCTAGGTGCCCAATCACAAGTCGTGTCACACCAGTTTAGTGATCTAGTATTTTAGCTTAGTGTAAAAGCTAAGTTATTGCATTTATTTCTACAGTGACGAGTTACTGGACATCCATAGCACTGTTATCGCAGCTTGTTTTGTTTAGCTTTGCTAGAGGCAAGTACTTTCTACAAACTTTACATATTGTCACATGAATGAACGGCAAACCCCACCATGTTACATGCTGATCCTTGGGGTAGCAAGTTAGAAACTCTACATGTTGTACTTCCAGTTACTACCATGCTTAGAACTGTCTTTATGTATCTCTCACATGATAGAATACGGGTTATGGGGAAACTGATGGTAGAGTACGTGATCATGACCCCCCTATAGTAGCGAGCTTGGTCGCATTTATATGCATACCTTGCCGTAGGCTATTATCCCGCATTTCTGTACGGATGTACACCTATGCTTGTTGACTTGTACGTATGTACATTTAATTATGTGCCACAGCGCATTGTACATCTATTGACCGATCACGTGCCTGCTACAGTTTTAAACATTACATATACATCTGTCTCTATGACACGTGTATCCTTGCCATGATAGACTATGTGATGCCATGCTTTCCAGTTATTTCCTCTCAGGTTCATTTCCATGTTTCATATGCTAGTTTGCTAGATTTAGTACTTGCTCCCGTCCTGACAGGATAACGTTGTAGGTGTCCTTACTGAGGAGGAGTTACTCTGCGACACATATTATGGGATTACTGCCGAGGACCCGGCTCTGCTTTACGAGGATGTTCCTGCGGGGAACCTCGCCTAGATGTCTTTTGTTTACTTAGACTTTTGAGACATGTATTAGACTATATCATTTTGTAACTGGACATGTATCCAGTTTTACATTTCAGTTTACTTGTACTTGGACATCTTACTATATACGACGACTTTTGTGTTTGGAGCATTTATGATTCTTCTTCACTTATAGAACTGTTAGCACATTTAGTCTTATCCTGTTGTCTTTAGAACAGCTTACTACGTTTTATCTCAACGTAGGCTGGGCATGACTCGGCCTGGCCCAACAATTTGGGTAGCGGGTCGTGACAGTTACAAGCCAAAGTCTCCTCATGTGCCCAATTCCAGGCGCATCCTATCAGATCACTCTCCATCAAATCCGAGATCTTTGAGCCATGGACCTACGACACGTGTCTTTTGACTCGATTCAGCCTATGAAGGGGTGCTAATCACCCAAGATCTCAACAACTGAAAGATCCTCTCCATTGCTGCGTGTCAGCTCGGTCGCAGCCCACAAAGGCAACGGGAAGGGTTCAACTCCTCAATCAGAGTGCATCGCCCATGCGCCTCCATCAGCAATCACCACATAATATCCCCACAAATAGGCGCATCCTACATATGCGCACATGAGCAGCCAGCCTGCAAGCTATAAATAAAGGGATCATTTCCTTCTTCCAAACGAACGAACACGCAGAGAGACATATCGACAGACAGAGACCTACACACAGTGTGAGAGGCAGATACAGACACTCAACGTATTCTTCTTCTCCGCAAGCTCCAGCACCCAGAGCAACTCAGACCTTCAGAGAACCGAAAACCGTCGTCAGATCGTCAACGGAGTCAACGCATTACCACTCGCTCCATCGGCACAAGGGACCCAGATAAACAAAAGTGTACTCCTAGGACTAATCTAAGTCCTACATTGTAACACTGTTCTGTTTGTAATTGAAATTGCAATCAAAAGATTTTAATGGCAAACAAGCTGGGGACCTCTTTCTCCTCCACCGAGAAAGCTGTGTCGCAATTCGACGACGTGAAGGTGGGCTCCTCCCACAAGACGCTGGTCGTACGCCTCAATCAATAGGCGTATGAGAAGTTCATCTCTGAAGGCATCGCAAGTCCTTCGAAGCAGCTGCCAAAGTCGAAGAAGACTCGCAAAGTTTGGGTGCACAAGGTCGAGGCCCCTGGCACTACCACTGAAGGGGATGCGCCGATGCAGTCCACCCTTCTCGCTGACGACCTCAGCAGCCAGGATGCGCCCACAGGTGCAGCGCATCTCTCGGGAAAGCGTGGTGCTGACCACATTCCCCAGCCATCTCCTTCTTAGACAAGGAATATGCGCCGACGGAGCAAGGGCGCAGCTAATGCCCTGCGCATCACCTCTGATGCGCCACAGAAGGCTCCTGTCTTTGACAGACTCACTCGCTGTCGTGGCGATGAGAATTTGGACTCTGAGTACTATGCACCCCAGCGGGCTGGTACGAAGAAGTCCAAGACAGCACGGGCCATACGCCTCAAACGTGCTATACCGGCAGCAAACCAGAAGCATGCGCTCACAATTATGCGCGCTGCTGATGGTAAGCTGTATAAGGTCGACTCGGGTGCTTCTGCGCCAGAAACGAACCAACCTTCAAAGTCCTTGTCTCACTTGGACGCATCTATTGCGTTCGCAACCAAGTCGAGCAAGGTAAACTCTGTGGTCTTGAACCCCAGTGCCTACATAGGATGTGCGTCTGTGGCTGGTTCAAGTCACCGTAAATGTTGTGCCCCCACTACTGATCTGAGCGCATCTTCTGCGTTGGTTCAGGGGGCGCAGCATTCACCTGACCACCCGGCGCTTGGCCTTGCCATGCGCCTGATGGGGGTGCGAAGGTGGCACTCTCCTCCAATGATTTGCGTAATGTGATCAGTCACAAGCGTCGATCAGGAGAGTCGACTGACAAGCATAATGCGTCCTTCACATGGCACACCTGTGCTGTAGTCACCATCAACTGTTGTTGCAAAACAGCAGTCCCACCACCAAGGCAGTCGGTGTTCCAGCGGCTGCAATCATCTACACCCCTCCGACGTCGCCTCGGAAAGAAGGTGTCAATTGAAGAGGAACCAGAGGTTGCTTCATGCAACGTAATCTCTAACTCCTCGTCAATTCGAAAGGCGACTGACAATTCCTCGTCCTCATCCAAGAGCCAGCCGAGGAAAACCAAGACGACTGTCCCATCCTCTGGAGTGTTTGAAGGCACTCGGAGGAGAAAGAAGATCTTGGAGGAAGCTGGGGGTAGTCAAGCCCTTGTCGATCCTCCTTCTGAAGGCGAAGACGTCCTCCAGAACATAGCTGGGGGTAGCCAAATCCTTGCTGATCGTCCTCCTGAAGACGAAGACGTCCTCCAGAGCACAGATAAGGGTAGCCAAGTCCTTCCCGAAGGCGAAGATATCCTCTAGGACATAGCTGGGGGTAGCCAAGACGAAGCTCCAGGAGAGGCAACTCCCCTATAGGAGAGTGAGGTCGAAAGTGAAGCCTCAATCGATCCATCCACTTCCAGCCGTGTCATGACAGTATACATGACTGGGGGTGATGCCGAGTCAGATGCGCCGCCAGCAGACCTCGTCCAGCGCATGGATACCTTGGAGGGAGGACTCAAAATTCTCTCTGCCTCCATGCAAACACTGACTCAAGCAGTGTTTGAGATACGATCAGCTTTGGCCAGGGCACCTTCCATCGGTCCAAGGGCCAATGGAGAATCAAGCATATCCCTTTAACGGGTATTCTTGGATACGGATCGCCGCGAAGCACCACGGACGCCGGAGCCATCAAATGCTCAACTCCAGGCTGTACCACCTTTCCTGACTCCCTGCTCCACGGAAGACGTGGTTGAGATGATCAGGGACTTGCGCGAGCGCTTTGAGTCCAAGAACAGACAAGAGGAGCGCCAGAAGATGGGGATCCTACAACCATAACCCCTCGAATGGAACAAAGTGGTTTATCCTCCCAAATATAAACCACAAACATTGACACCATACGACGGGAAGGACTCTCCGTGCCACTATCTGACGTACTTCCAGTCTCAAACGGGACATCTTCCGAAGGAAGACGCGCTACTCACCAGCATATTTGTCGGGGTGTTGAAAGGAGTAGCTTACGACTGGTGCTGCAGTCTCCCCGACAACTCCATATCTTCCTTCGACGACTTGATGCGTCTCTTCCTCGATCGTTTCTACGACGGAGGGAAGGACATGACAATGGCGTCCCTCATAGAGATACGTCAGAAGGAGAAGGAAACAGTTCGAGCATTCATCAAACGGTTCCAACAAGCCTGCTTCAGACTAACCCCGGGCATGCCAGAACATGCACTCCTCTCCTCCTGCAGCATGAACATGCTGCCTGCGATCAAACTCTGGATCAAATCCACCCCTCCTCCCGAATAGAGTTCCTTGATCATCGAGGCCGAAGCAGCTGAAAAGAAGGCGTCCAATGCTCGTCTTCTGGGAGTCAGTTTCCCTGCCTTTGAGGACAAGGAAAAACGGCCTGCAGCCAACAACCCTGGACGAGAGACAAAGGGGAAGCAGGCGTTGACTGTCAATGCCTCCAAAGGTGTACCAGCACCTACTCAGAAGCCTCCACTTGCACCAAGGCCAAAGGAGGTTTATTCTTTCAACGATGAAGACACCCTACAACTCTTCGAGATATTGAAGCAGGGTGACAAGATCAAGCTGCCGGACCCGAAGCGTCCCGACGAGGTTGGAAGAGTGGACAATCCGAGGTACTGTCACTACCATCGGTTTGTCGGACATCCAACTTGTAAGAATCCTAGAGGGGGTGAATAGGGTCAAGCTAACTAATCAAGCACTTAGCACAAGCTAATTGACAATTTAAAAATATAAGTGCAAGAGAAGAAGCAATAACAATACCGACACACAATATATCCTGGTATCCTCCCAAGAGGCACTCCAGTCCCGGAACTCTCTCCGGTTTTAATCCACTATTTGAGTAAATAGTTACACACGAGTTTGGATCCGAAGAACTCGCCAACTTCTTATACAAGAGCTTTAATCTGAAGGCCTCTCCGACTTCAACCGAGAGTTTGGATACGAAGACTCTCCAACTTCAACTGAGAGTTTGGATACGAAGACTCTCCAATTTCAACCTTTCACAATAGATTTTGATCTCCTTATACAATAAGATGAAGATCTTACTTTTCAACTCAATAACTCTAACACAATTTGTGGATGGCAAATGAAAGCTTTGTAGAGTTGTTTGTGGATAGGCTTTGGTGGATTAGAAATTTTTAGGCTCAAAGCATCAACCTTGAATGAAGGGGTTCAAGGCTATTTATAACCAAAGCATTGAAAAGAGCCAAAGGCAACTTTTCAGTCAGCGAACCGGTTATACCGCCGGTATGGACCGGTATGCCGTCGGTATACCGGTCTGGAATGCAACGGCTAGAAATATAGCCGTTGGATCATTAAACGCTCGAAATCCGACCGTTGGAATTTCAAACGTTACTGAATCGGCATACCGTCGGTATGCACCGGCATGCCGTCGGTATGCCAATTTTGTTAGACAAAAACTTTCTGTAAACAAAATCGGTATGCCGTCGGTATAGACCGGTATACCGTCGGTATGTCGGTTTTCACCCGAAAATGACCCTGGACTAATTTCTACCCTAGCTTTCGATTTTGCCATCCATTTCTTGTGTTTACAATTATTCCTAAGACACATTACAGACTCCAGAAATACTGTAGCAGGTGCAGTCTTCTTCAGAGTTTTGAAATGATGATGGCATGGCTTGGCTTCTTTCTTTGATAGGTGCTGGCTTTTTCTCTTGGCGGCAGCTGTCCAAAGATATCCAGTTTGTGAAAACTGAATACCTTTCGGGGGCTTTCCCCCGAACCCCCGACGAGGGCGGCTGCCCCCTCGACCCCCGTCCGCTGACCGGGCAGCGGAACCCCCGGGTACGTGGCTCCGGAGATGTCGTCGGGTGGTTCAGAGAAATCTTGTGGAATCCGTCGTCTTTGGTCCACCATGATTTCTTCATTGCATATGTCCACATAGATCTTGCTTATTGCTTTTCTGCATGTACATGTTAGACAAACAAAGCAATATATGTAGTAGCAAGTATGATAAGTTTAATGCACATTAGGACAATGCTGAGTTTAAGTCTAAGTGCTAAGGTGATAGCATAAATGTTAGTGATATCATAATGATAAACTTAATTGAATAACCATAATCAAAACATAGTTTTGATTTTGGTAACTCAATTAAATTTAGAGATATATAATAAAAACTCATATCACTAATAAGTAAAATAATAAGTAAATATCACCAAAGGTATAAGTATAAGTAGAAATGCTATAGTGATAGTATGAAGATTAGTGATAATGAAATACTAAACTTAACATATTAACCATATTCAAAAATATGATACACTCATTGGGCCAACACAACTAAGGACTGCTACGTCCTCAAGAACTACATCCAGCGCATGATCAATGCGGATGTTATCTCCGTCGACTATGAGGAGAAAACGGTCTCGGCCAACCTGGTGTCACTCTAATTTGGCACCTTGCCGCCAACCACAACACAAGATGGTGTCGTCCCCATCCCAAAGGCGACAATGAAGGTGGTCAATCTACCACCTACTCGTGACAACGTGAGTGGACTCATCCCACTCACCACATCTCGGGGAGAGGTCCTATGGGTTCACCCTGACATTGTCTCCGAAGTTACTCAACCGGAGGTACGCTCTGCCTCCAAAACCAAGGGCAGGAAGATCAAGTCTTGTCGCATGGTCTCTTCCTCTGCGGAAGAGGCACTTCCCAGACGTGTTCACATCAGAACGCCCAACCTGACGAAGCTGCCGTCGAGGTGGTGCCTCCTTGCACCGTCCCTGCTGCCCAGGAAGAGGGCCCATTCAGGCCTCCAGCAGCCAATAAACAGAAGCATGTAGAGGCCCGTTTCGACAAGCCTTTGCGAAAGGAGAATGCTTCGGGGCTAGCCAAGCCTCACAACTTCGACATACTGGCACAACTTGCCAGTACTCCCGCCGCATATCTCTGTTTGAGCTTCTTCGTCTTTCCAAGGACACTCGTGAAGCTCTCTGTGAAGCCCTGAAGGATGCTGAATCCTTCATCAGTCAGGTCAAACAGCCTGAAGATACTCCGACCACATGTGTGCACTGCCATTGTATGGATGAAGTTATCCCCAACATAACCTTCACCCAACAAGACATGCTGCTCAAGCACAACCGACACAACAGGCCACTACATTATACAGGGTATGTCGGTTCCATCAAGGTAAAGCGAATTCAGATCGATCCAGGGTCTTCCCTCAGCATCATCCCAAAGACGCTGCTCCCAACACTGGGAATCCCAATGTACCGTCTGGCGCCTTCCAACACTACAATCAGCGGCTTCAATGCTAGCAAAAGCGAGCCGCTGGGCAAAATACGGCTGAAGTGTCATATCGGTAACCTCAGAACCGAGGTGACTTGCTATGTCGTGGACGCCGACGTCAACTACAACCTCCTACTGGATCGTCCGTGGCTGCAAGAGTATATGGTGGTACCATCTACACTCCACCAATGTATGAAGTACGTGTTCACCAACGACATCATCCAGACGGAGTTCGCGAACATTGACCCTTTTAAGGGGGTCGAAGCCTACTTTACTGATTCTATCCTGTACAAGTCGCCCGACGAAGGGGAAGCCAATGATGCTGTGAAGCAAGAGAAACGGCAGCAAAGCCGGACATGGAGCCAGAGATGATTTTCGATGCTCCTTTGAAAATTTGACTCAAAGGGAAACTGCCTCAGATACTGTCTCCCATGACCATCAAGCTACCTGGAAACGCACCAACTGCTCTAGGTAGAACACCCACTGAAGCTCCCTTGAAGATACGGCTCAAGGGAAAGCTGCCTCAAACATCGGCTCCCCTTGTGGCAAAACTACAGGGGAAGGCACCAATCACTGAAGGCGCAGTTGAGGCACCTCTGAAGGTGCGTCTTAATGGCAGGCCTTTGCAATCATCCGTCTCATCCAAGCTGCCGGAGAAGGCCCACATAGCCCTCTCGGACCCCAAGGTCAAAGCTGCGGTGGACTCTCCCGATCCCCCCAGTACTCACAGATGAAGAGCTAGGGGAATACATATCGGCTGATGTAGATGCACCCTCTCTGGACAATGTAATCCCGTAGGACAAAATCTCATGTTTTATCAATAATAGTGTCTTTTAATTATTCTAGCAGACATAGCAGACTCCTGGCGAACGCCCAAACACACCAATAACTCCTTCAACCATTTCAACTCACAAACAAGCGCAGCAAGAGATCGGTATTCAGCTTCAGCGAAAGATCGAAAAATAGTTGATTGCTTCTTAGTCATCCAAGAAATAGGAGACCCCCCCAGAAACACCAACCAGCCTGTAACAGAGCGGCGAGTCAAGGGACAACTTGCCCAGTCGGAGTCACACCAACCAGAAAGACGGAGATCACAATCAGCTTTCAAAAGAATACCCTGTCCTGGTGCATTTTTGAGATATGTGACAACTCTCAAAGCAGCATGCCAATGATCTTGTCGAGGCTCCTGTAAGAATTGAGAAAAGATATGCACAGCATAGGCAAAGTCAGGGCGAGTAAATGATAGATAAATCAACCTCCCAACCAGCCTCCGATTAGTCTCTGCATCCGCCATCCTTGGACTAGTCGATTCTGCCAGCTTGTGATTGGGCTCCATGGGAAAACCAGCAGGGCGAGACCCCAACAAACCGTATTCTGAAATGATGTCCAAAGCATACTTCCTTTGACACAAGAAAATTCCTTCCGCACTCTGAGCCACCTCTATGCCAAGAAAGTACTTCAACACACCAATGTCCTTCATGTGAAAGCAAGAACTAAGGTACTTTTTGAAAGCATCTAAAGCACCTGTGTCATTACCAGACATAATCATATCATCCACATAGATCAAAACATGCAACTCTACCTTCCCCTTAAAAAAAGAGAAAAGGGAATAATCGGAATGTGATTGAATAAATCCATAGGATATCAGAGAAGCAGTAAACTTAGCGAACCAACAACGTGAAAGGCTGGACTTTGCACCAGATGGATGTGCATAATGCCTTGTTCTCATTGCTAGGGTTTGTTACAATATATATAGTGTCTACATTTGGGCTTATGGGTATGGGCTTATGGGTATGGGCCATATTTTTATTACAAATATAATCTAACAGTATATATACACTATTTCTCTTATTTGATGTATACAGTTTTCTTTCATATATATGCTTGCTTGTACCTAGATAAATTGCACCGCAAGAAATTGAGTAGAGCATGCCTTGCAACAATTAATGAAGGTCCAAATTCTATATGTGCATTCAAAGCAAAGTCCCAGTACGTATCTTTTTCTTCTTCTTTTTTCCAATGTTCGACTTAACGTACGGAACTTCATGTATACTGTATTGCATTGTTTTCAATTTTCACACCCACCCACCCACACCTCTTTCGTGGTTCGATTCCGAGACCGTCCGTCTAGCCAGAAAGATTATACATCTCCTCGCTAACCACAAGAGACGGCTGAGTTCGATATTCCAGTAGGTACGATGTAATGGTTTGGTAGAGATCGAGATAATGAGCTAAATTAATAACCTACTAACTTTGAATACAAACCATGACACTTACGATCATAATAGATAGGGCTGGCGATGGGTAGGGTAGGGTAGGGTAAGGGCAGGAAGAGGGCAGGGTAGGGTAGGGTATTGACCTTTTTTTGATACCCTAGGGGAGTCATGAGGGTAAGGTAGGGTAGCCCTCTTCCAAAAAACCAATACCCATTACCCGTCCTTACCCTTTACCCTCACAGGGTAGCTGAGAGTCAGGGTAGGGAGGGTAAGGGTATTACCCTTGCCATTTCATTTTTTTAACTTTGAAAATCAAATTTTTTTGCTACTAAACAGGGGGGAATATTTTTCTTTCCATTTTATTTTTTTTAGATTTTGACAGCATTCAAAAATCATAACAACTTAACAAGAAATAATAGGAAGAATTTTTTTTACTAAAGGCGCTGAACCCAGTTATATAGTAGAACCTGGGCTGCCTACATACCCAAGGAGGGGACTAGACATGACTCCTTAGGATCAAGCACCATGTAGTTCTCCTAATCCTATGTACTAATTACAAAAAACTACAAGGTATCCGGGTAATTGCACTAGGGTAATTGCACTAGCCGTTCAGTTCAGGGTAGGGAGAAGGGTAGGGTCGAGGCTTTTAAAGGGTTAGGGTTAACGGGTAGTAGGTAGGGTAGTGATTCAGGGTAGGGTAGGGTTCAGGGTAGGGTTACAGGGCAGAGGGTAGGGCGGGTAGGGCGGGTACCCGGGTAATTACACTAGGGTATCAGAATAAAACCCTTACCCTACCCTAATTCTAAGAGGGTAAGGGTAGGGCCTGCCCTCGAAGGGTAGAGGGTACCCGTGGGCACCTGAGGGTGCAGGGTACCCGGCTAGGGTAGAGGGTATGAGGGCAAAATCGCCACCCCTAATAATAGAACAAACCATATATTGCGGGTTATGTATGTGCTACAAGGAGAGAACATTATAATAAAAATGTTAAATCTCGTATAAAAAAATTATTCAGTTATAAAAAAATTGCTGTTTCTTGATATTTCTTCACAAGTAAGTTGACCACATGTCTCTATTCCTAGTTTTATTAGACTTTTGGCACAAATTGCGTTTACTATTCCTACATTTTATACTTATAAAAAAATTATTCATACTTGGAAACTAATTACACGGACTATTTCTATAGTTTATATTTTCAATAGAAACTTATAACACTAACCAGTCATATATTTTATATATAAAATTTATAAAATATATTATTTTCGAAATAAAAGTAGTCCCGTAATACACATGAAACATTGAGGGTCAATGTATTTATGTCTAAGCCATTAGTTCTGTACAATCATCAAGAATTAATTGCACGAAGAGGATTCTTTTCGAACCTTTGTTTCTCGTCCTCTAATTCTTTGGGGGTCAAGTTGTGAGTCGAGAGAGAAATCAGTTTCAAGTTCATATATTTCTCTTTCTTTTTCATTTTTGGACATGAAGTACATATATATTTCTCATAACAGGCTTGTTTCACCAAAATCGTAACCACAGGAAAGTTGAAGATGATGAAAATATTACCTACTTCTATCGGTCAAGGACAGTGACATATCATCATCACAGCAAAAACAAATAATGAATGCACACTTGGTGAGCATGAAATTCAAAACACTCAAGCGAGCTTGGTGCATTCCAGCCAGAAGCTCAACTAATTGTATCATCTTCCTCCCCTCCTTTTTCTTGTCAGTTCACCTAAAAACTGTTGGTGTTTCTACTAGAAAAATCAAATGGATGGTATCTCTATATAAAGCTTTGCTTGTGTTGAAAGATCACATGAATTGTGGAAAGGCACATGGGTGCCATGTGGGACATTTTTCTAGTAGAAAGAAGACTAAACCAACAAAGAAGCATTAATGTTTTTTGTCATGCTCGTGGAATAATTTCCTTGTGGAGCTAAGCCCCGCGACTCGGACTCAAGGGCGTAAAGTGGCGTTTTGTTGGCGCACTTTGCACTTCTGCGCGGCTGCGGCGCGCAGGTGCCGCGGGCTGCTGCGGGCTTCGCAGCTACGCGCGCAGGTTGACGGGCTGAGTGGCCATAGGACGCAGTTGGCGTAGGATGTGGCTGATTGGAAGATTTGAGCAGTTATGGAAAGATTGAGTTAATTGATCAGATCCGATTATTTCTGGGATTTGAATTTAATTCATTCAAATCTTTCCATTATTCGCTCCTATCTTTTCGCAATCAGTTACGGCCAGGATTAGGATTAGGGTTTCGATCAATCTCTATAAATACTCTCTTCGTGCCTTCATTAAGGACTTACGCCAAAATAAAAAGACGAAAAGAGAAGTGCTGCCGCCGCCATTGAAGTCCAAAAGGAGTTATTCGAGTTCGTGAAAGGAGGTGACAGCGAGCGTTCCAGAAGTTCTTTAGAACTTGCTGGTTCCTGGGAGCAGATCGCAATCGGACGAATCTTGCTTTGAGCAACGGTGATCTTCATCACCCCAGCAAAGTCGTTGCATCAACTCCGGTTGAGAGCGATTCTTCATATCGTTGCATCAACGGTTGAGAGCGTTTCTTCTTATCGTTGCATCAACTCCGGTTGAGAGCGATCATTCATCTCGTTGCATCAACTCCGGTTGAGAGCGTTTCTTCATATCGTTGCATCAACTTCGGTTGAGAGCGATCATTCATCTCGTTGCATCAACTTTGGTTGAGAACGAGTATTCATCTCTCTTAGGAGAACAAATTTTTCGTCTCTCTGAAAATAAGAGTTCGAGATCTCCATCTTCCATCAAAAGATCTGTTTCGGAAATAACTATCTCAAAGCAAGATTCAGATCTGATGGAAAACAACCGTGCACAACTTCTCGATACAAGTTTTAAATTGAGAAGTTTGACGGAGAGCATTTCAACGTATGGAAGATAAAGGTCAGTCTTAATTTTCAACTCATGAGCGTCAACTATGTGTTGACAGATCCTGAGCCTTTAATTCCAGAGGGTGAAAATGCTCGAAGGGTTACTGAAGCTACGGCTTTGCAGTCGAAGTGGAGGCAGGATAGCAACCTCTGCAAGTTGTTGATCCAGAATTCCATGGAGGACTCTCTGGCGGAGTCATACAGCAAGACGGTCAATGCAAAGGACATTTGGGAGTCTGTAGAGAATCTCTACAATGCAGATGAGAATAGAAACAAGATTCACGTGACCGAAAAGGTCTGGAGGATGCGGTTTGAGGACAACAAAACCATGTTGCCTCAAGTCAAGGAGTTCCTCAAGTTATGTCAGAAGCTGGCGGATGATGACATGCCCTTGGTTGATGCTTTTGTCGTCGGGCGTATTTTCGCCAAGCTCCCACCTGGGTGGAGCAACTTCATCGCGGACATGTACCACAAGAAGATGGAGGTGAATCTGAAATGTCTCTTATACTGGATAATGTTGAAGACGAGTTGAGGGCTCAACTCAAAGTGGACGCCTTGTCCAAGCAGATGGCTAAGGCAAACATGGTGCAAGGAGGAAGTTCTAAAGGGGAGAAGAAGGCTCCCTACCAAAAGAAGAAAGACGTTCACCATCTGAAGGTGAAGTCGGCTCAGTTCAAGCCCAAGTCCAAAGAACCTGGGACTTGTTTCAACTGTGGCAAGAAAGACCATTGGAAGAGGGACTGTAAAGAAAAACCAAAACAAAAAGAGCAAGGTGAGGCTAACTTTGTTGTTATGATTGTGCAGGTTGACTCAGATGGGATTGACACAGACTAGTGGATAGACACTGGGACGTCATGTCATGTTTGCTCAAAGATGGAGTGGTTCACCACGTACCAACCTGTATCGGAGAAGGTTATGGTGGTGAACCAGACACAAGTTGAAGTACTCAGGATCGGGACGGTGGTATTGCAACTGACTTCGGGGAAGTCGCCGACACTTCAGAATATAAAGCATATACCGGCCATAGCAAAGAACCTGGTCTCGTAAGTCTGCTCTGCAACGTAGGCTTGAGGATGGACATTAACGCTGGTCAAGTCGTTATGTCCTATAAAGGAACATACTTCGGAAAGGATTTTTGCATAGAAGGGATGTTTAAACTTCAACTTGTAACTCCTATGGAGATAGTGAATACAGTTTCTTCTTCTGGTTATTCTTTTGTGGCATAATATACTAGGACATGTTCATTGTAAAAGAATAAACAAGATGTCTAGTCTAGGACTTATCTCCAAATATGGAGGTAAGGAGTTGGAGAAGTGTGAGATCTGTGCGCAAACGAAGATCACAAGGAAACCGTTCAAGCAAGTAAATTGATGTACAAATCTTCTGGAGTTGGTGCACTCAGATATCTGTGACTTTAAACAGTTCTCTACAAAGGCCGAAATAAAGTACTTCATTACTTTCATCAACGACTTCTCAAAGTATGCGTTCGTTTATTAGCTCAAGTCTAAAGATGAAGCGTTTGAGAAGTTTAAGGACTTCAAGGCTGAAGCCGAGCGTCAAACCGGACAACAACTCAAGAGACTTAGAAGTGATCGAGGTGGAGAGTATAGGTCTCATGATTTCATATCATTCTGCAGAGAAGATGGAATCATCAACGAGACAACTGCTCCGTACTCCCCTCAATCAAATGGTATTGCAAAAAAAAGACAGAACATTAACAGAGATGATGAACTCAATTTATTGACTGCGGGTCTTCTAAATTGCTTCTGGGGTGAAGCAGTGCTTACGATTACGTTCATATTAAACAGAGTGCCGCATGCTACTTCGAAAGTCACTCCTCATGAACTTTGGTTCAAGTTCAGACCCAACTTGAATGTCATTCGAGTGTGGGGGTGTCGGGCATACGTGAAGCTTTCGGATTTGAAGATTCAGAAGCTGGAAATAAGGACTACAAAGACTATATTCCTGGGTTATGCTGATAAGAGTGATGTTCGGAGGTTCCTTGATATTGAGTCAAATCATATCATTGAATCTTGTGACGTAGAATTCTTTGAAGATAAGTTTGCTAGACAAAAGAACATTGTTCTCGTGGACATTTTGGAGAACAATGTGAGTACGCAGGAGGCTCAAGTTCCTTACGAGGGGGTAGTCCAAGAAGATGTTGTTGTTGCAAGACAACTATTGAATCAGAACTCGTAGAACCTGTATATAAGCGAGTGAGGAGACAGAAGGACTTCAAAAAGGAGTTCGTCACCTATCATGTGGAAACAGATCCGCTTACCTATGATGAGGTGATAAAGACCAGAGATGCTATCTTCTAGAAGGAGGCTATTAATGATGAGTATTACTCGATAACCTCCAACAACATGGGAGTGTTGGTCGATCTTTCTGAAGGAGCAAAACCAATCGAATGTAAATGGATCTTCAAAAAGAAGATGAAGGCCGATGGAACCGTTGACAAGTTCAAGGCAAGGTTAGTTGTCAAGGGATTTTCTTAGAAGCAGAGGATCGATTACTTAGACACATATGCTCCAGTAGCTCTGATGACGACCATCAGGATGTTGATTGCTCTGAGCAAAATTCACAAGCTGGTAATCCATCAGATAGATGTTAAGACCACTTCCTGAATGGTGAATTGACCGAAGAGATTTACATACAACAGCCAGAAGGATTCGTCGTCAAGGGCCTCGAAGACAAAGTTTGCAAGTTGGTGAAATCTCTATATGGTCTGAAGCAAGCTCCCAAGATGTGGCATAAAAAGTTTGATAAAGTCATAAGATCAAACTGCTACAGGGTCAGCGAGACAGACAAGTGTGTGTACACAAAGTTCACTAACGGGAGTGGTGTTGTCGTTTGTCTCTACGTGGACGACATGCTGATCTTGGGTACATATCTAGCAAGTGTAACTGAGACAAAGAAGTTCCTCTCATCTAAGTTCAACATGAAGGACTTAGGAGAAGCGGATATTATCCTAAGATAAAGATCATCCGGACGGAAACTAGAGTGGCATTGTCATAATCTCATTATATTAAGAAAATACTCACATGCTATAGGTATCAGGATATTCCAGGGATTGATACGCCTTATAAGTATGATAAGAAGCTGAAGCCAAATCCAACGGAAAGCGTCAGGCAACTGGAGTATTCAAGCGTCATCGGGAGTTTGATGTATGCGACTACTGCCACAAGGCCTGACATAACTTTTGCCGTGGGGATGATGAGTCGGTTCACGAGCAATCCAGATGTGAAGCACTAGAAAGTTATGAAGAGGGTTATGAGATACCTCAAAAGGACTCAGAAGTATGTACTACACTACTGCGGAGATCCAAAAGTAGAGAAAGGCTTCCTGGTGCTCAGAAGTAGAGAGTGAGAGGTCCACAGGAGGATATGTTTTCTCTATGGGTGGAGCTGCTATATCATGGAAGTCGAAGGAGCAGACTATGTTGTCTCACTCTTCTATGGAGTCTGAGTTCTATGCACTGGCGGCTGCAGCGGATAAAGCAGAATGGATTCGGGAGCTTATGTATGATCTTCCAATGGTTGGTGTGTAGATACTGGCGGTACCGATATATTGCGACAACCAGATGACTGCAGCGATGGCATCGAATGACCTCTTCAATGGCAATAAGAATACTGTGCGTCTAAGGCACATGGCGGTAAATGATCTTATTAAAAGAGGAGTCATTATCGTAGTGGATGTTCGAAGTCAGGAGAATCTGGCAGATCCGTTCACCGAAGGTCTCAAGTGCCAGCTGGTGGAAGACACAGCAAGTAAGATAGGCTTGAAGACACTCTGATATTATTTTTTTGCAATTTTACTATAAAGTTTTATGCTATTAGTTTAAATAGAAATCCACTAGGCATCTAACTTTTAGTTCAAGGAAGGACCATTGACTAGAAGAATATCAGAAACAGTGGGCAAATCCTTTTGGGATGTTGCGAGATTATGAACTAAGAACCACTGTTGTCTACTGGTTGTTCTTTACTAAGAACAAAGTCCTATAGGAGGATGGCTTGGAAGCCTTAATGAGTTCTCAGGCATCTGGGATGTCTGGCGTGCTTTACAGGAAGCACGGGTAGCACAACACTACAAAGGAGCGTAGTACTCCCTGCTAAAGTGGGGTGACACCACATAAGGTACATTGTAAGGGTAAAGCCTCGACTTCGGGCTAAGTCACAGCGGCGTAGCACCGCACATAGGCAAGAGGGCCTAATGCTGTATAATGAAGAGTGGTATACAGCACTAAAAAGAGACTGGGCCTCATGTTATAGTGGGTGACACCATATGAGGCATGATCTCGGCTTTGTAAGCCATGTCACGGCGGCGTAACACCACAAGGAAGCAAAAGGCTTCATGCTGAATAGTTTGGCACTACAAAGAGGCTGGGCCTCATGCTACAGGTTGTATGACACCACATGAGACAGGGTCTCGGCTTCGGGCTATGTTATAGCAGTGTAGCACCGCAAAGAAGCAAAAGGATTCATGCCAAATACTCTTTAAAAGAACTCACGTAGAGTGTATGGAAAGAGATATAGGCCGTCTTTTAAGGAAAATCTTGTAGAGACCCAAGATACATACACCAAAATCAGGCTGGCACAAAGCCTTTAATGTGCAGCCAGAAGCACAGTTGATGTCATTATGTGAGTAAAAAGAATTGCAGTTATGGTACAGAATTCAAGGCTTAGTCCATTCTTGTATCATGCTGTCATTTAACCCATACGGGAAGATTCAAGTCGTAGCGACATCTATCCTAATGCATACGGACAGTCACTGTGGGGACACTCAACCCATATATAGAGATCGGGGGGATTTGGTGTTTTTGCTTGTTGGTATTTTGCTTTAGAAACTAGAAAGATACTCCACATTGGAAAAATCAAATGGATGTATCACTATATAAAGCTTTGCTTGTGTTGAGAGATCACATAAAGTGTGGAGAGGCACATGGATGCCATGTGGGGGCATTTTTCTAGTGGAAAGAAGGCTAAACCAACAAAGAAGTATTAATGTTTTTGTCATGCTCATAGGATAATTCTCTTGTGGAGCTAAGTCCCGAAGGGGCTTAGCGACTCGGACTCGGGCTCAAGGGCGTAAAGTAGCATTTTGTTGGCGCACTTTGCGCTTAGCACGTCAGCATCGACGCAAGGCGCATTGTGCGCAGTTGATACGCGAGTCGCAGCGCAGGCACAGTACAGGCGCGCAGGTGCTGCAAGGCTGCGGTGCACAGGTGCTGGGCACCGTGCGCGCAGGTACTTGGAGCTGTGGGGTGCAGGTGCCGCGGGCTGCTGCGTGCTTTGCAGCTACGTGCGCAGGTTGAGGCTGAGTGGCTATGGGCACAGGTGGCGTATGATGTGGCTGATTGGAAGATTTGAGCAGTTATGAAAAAATTGAGTTAATTGATCAAATTCGATCTTTGTGGGATTTGAATTTAATTCATTCAAATCTTTTCATTATTTGCTCATATCTTTTCACAATCAGTTACGGCCAGGATTAGGATTATGGTTTCAGCCCTTCTCTATAAATGCTCTCTTCTATAGGACCGTTGAGCACCTCTGGAGGGGGCTGTGAATAGAGTGTGTACGTGTGCAGCAAAAAATAATCACCAATTAAAAATATTAAGCAGTTATATATTATGGCAGATAAAAGACGGTAAATAAAATGCGGTAAAGTAAGAGTCAAAAATTCAAACTCAGTGAACACCACGATGTATACTGGTTTCCCTCTGAGAGGTCTAGTCCAGTCGCGAGTACTCTTGCTCGCTGTCAATCCACTATGGCACAAGCTTTAACTGAGCGCTTGCAACTCTTACAATACCGTGCTTGGTGACGAGCGCACGATCGGCTCCAGAAGGCAATTAGAAAACTAGAACATTTTCTGAATACAGCCTCCGATACAACTCTTCAACACCAAACTCTAGATTAAACAGAAATTGTACTGGCTTTGCTAAGAGTCGTAAAGGCTTAGATATGAAAGTAAAAAGCTCAGAACACTTTAGATAGAGAAGAGAAGGGATGAAATTGAATGATTGAAATGAATGGTAACACTACCAGAATAAGTCATATTAGTGACGCCAAAACACGTCGCTAATATGAGAAAAACGTCGCTAATCATATTTACCGACGTTTTTAGCAACATTTTCCGGTGGTCGGGAAAGCCATGTCGCTGACAGGCAAAACGTCGGTAATCGTCGCCATTACTGACTTACCGACGCGAAATAAACGTCAGTAATGACCGACGTTCACCGACACCATATCGAAAAAATGGCGACGTCTCGGATGTCGGTCAACGTCGGTAAAATTAGCGACGTATGCAAATTTGTACCGACGTTTACCGACTATGTAGAAGAGGGAAACTGGGTCGGTAAACGTCGCTATACCTAGTGATTTAGCGACGTTTAGCGACGCAACTAAACGTCGATAAACGTCGGTAAACGTCGCTAAAATGCAAAAAAAAATACAGAATGTCCACAGAATCATATTTTCTTCCTGCAGTTTAATAAATAACAATAAATACACAGAAGCATATTTTCTTCCTGGGTTCACCGACCCCTTCGGTGGAACACTCAACACCGGTACATCACAATATACATATGTATCAACACAAATAAGAGTAAAAGTCTACAAGAGTAAAATATCCAAAGTCGGTAAACGAATATCCGAAGTATACAACCAATATCCACATGAATCCGCAACCAATAATGAAAGTCTGCACAAACAAATAATTCACA
Source organism: Iris pallida (assembly GCA_029216955.1). Classification (NCBI taxonomy): domain Eukaryota; kingdom Viridiplantae; phylum Streptophyta; class Magnoliopsida; order Asparagales; family Iridaceae; genus Iris; species Iris pallida. The sequence goes on from JANAVB010003247.1 coordinate 33,898, forward strand.
ACCAATACTGAAACAACATAAACAAAGAAAAAAAATACTACAATCTCGTAAAATAGTCCTAACTCAGACTATTGTGGATCTGGAGGAGGGGCACCGCCGCGCTCAAGGATAGGAACATCTCGTACTCCTCCTGTGAAATCGTCACCGATGAAGAAGGTAGTGACGTCGGTGGAGTCGGAGGTAGTAACGCCGGCGGAGTCGACGACGATGAAGCTGCACCCGGAGGACAATAACGCTCCAACGCTGCTAGTCGCTCGTGGTAGGAATGCATGGTAGATAACAGCCTCGTATTGCTATCAACCATCGAATCCTGCATCAACGTGAGCCTCTCGCCCATGGACAACTATGATACATGCAGATCCGTCACGCTGCACTCTGTCGACGCTCTAAGATCAGTGACGCCCCGCTCTGTCCTCTCAGTCACATTCCTGAGCTCCATAATGATGCGATCGAGCGTATCCAATCGTGCTATGAGCGCAGCATCGTCCGTCTGGTACTGCTCCTGGATCCGTCGTAGCAGCTCGTCACGGACAGACTCCACCATCTGCTGGATTCGGGCAGACTCCTGGGAGGGTTGTGGTCCATGCACACTAGCATGGGAGGCCCTAGAGGACTGTGTCAAAACTAGGGCGCCATAGGATCCCGTGCCGTAGTACGTACCCCTGTGGAGACCACCAGCGGCGGTCACCCACAGCTCATCCCCCGACGGAGCTGGAGTGGGCTGCGAGGAAGTACCTGCCTCCCGCAGCATGTGCACTAGCAGCCACCCGCTCCTTAAGCCGTTGAAACTCGGCCTAGAAAGCATGGATACTTTATAACTTCTAATGTCTAATGTACTTATTATTACTAACTACATGAATATCTATTTGCATGCTTATTTGCTAAGTTATATCAAAACTAACACGAAGTATTAAAATTAATAAATAGAATTGTAATACTTACATAGGCCTGCTTCACCCTCTCGTCAATAAGCTTCCCGTCCTTCCGATGTGTGGCCAGGAAGACAGTCATCATCACCCCTCCTTACCTGAAATTAAATATATCACCTTTTACTAATTTATCGGACTTGTATTAAATAATATTTCTGAAATAAAAAACATACCAAACGATGGAAATGTTCCGTCATCGGAATCGACCCACCGTACCACTTTGACCCCTGCTTCCTAGCCACCTTGGCCTTCGCAGACTTTTCCTTGTACCTTGGCTCGTCGAATCGAGCCTTCATCGCAGTCCACTGCTCAGGGGTGATACAACCTTGGATCGTCTTTTTGACACAATCACGAGTCTTCTGATCATTAATAGCGTCGCGGATCAGCTTAGCAGCGACGGCAGGAAACATCCCTCGATCATCTCGGCCCGGTGCGGTGGATAGAAAAATATATCCTAGAAGAGTATAAACCAAATATTTATCAGTTATATAATATGCAAAAATTATATGATTCATGTTAAAACCAAATATTTTAACCTTGAAGCGCGCTAACCAGTAGGCCTTCCTCTCGTCCGGAGCATCAGAGTAGTTTATCCAAGGACCACCATAATTAGTCCTCAAGAAGTGGCCTAGGCGTCTCTGTACCGACGGGGGATGATATCTATACAGACATATATTCATAAAAAAGTTTATTTATGATAAACACAGGAAAAAAATGATAAACCAAAACACTTACTTTGTACCGTCGGCCCAGATCTCCGTCCTCGTCTCCTTCGGAGGTGCGCATGCATCATCTGCCTGATACTGGTCGGTTGTCGGCTCAGCCTCCTCCATCTGCTCATCTATCTCCATCGTCATATCAGCAGGAGGAATGCTAGACGACGGAGCAGTCTCAGGCCTGGAACTACTCATCCCAGGAGATATGCCACGTAGCGTCGGGGCAGGCAGAGGTACTGTCGATACACAGGAGTACTGGGCGACGAGGATCCAGAGCCGGTACCAGTAGGAGGTACCGAAGGAGTACCCTGTCATCTGCTAGTACCAGTACCCCGTGCCCCATGTCGGGACATACAGAACGATCCGCGACGACCTGTCATAGCTGATAACAACATATGATGAGATACAACAAATAATAGTACATTAGAAATATGAAAGTACAACAACGACAAGATAGTAACCAAGACAACATATGACGATACATTTTACAAGAAACATCTAAGTCCAGATAGTATATTCTACAAGAAACATCTAAGTTCAGATAGTACATTCTACAATAAACATCTAAGTCCAGATAGTATATTCTAAAAGAAACATCTAAAAAATGAAAGTATATCTCTCAAAATCACCTTCAGAATATTCATCTTGTTCGTCTTCCTCGACCTCTCTTCTCTTCCTCCTCCTCCTCATCTTCAGTTTTATCTTCGCCTTCATCGGCTTCACCTTCCTCTTCGGATAATTCTACATCTTCTATATTAGTCGTGTAATGTGTAACTTCCGTGGAGTCCATATCAACAATATTGGTTACAAGAGGTAGCTCGTTCTCCTGATAAACTTTTTCATCAACATCAAAAGTATCTCTAGCTTTAGTCTTGCATACTGCCTAACAGTCAGACTTCGTTGCTCCCCGTCTCGATAAGCTGTGAAGTACTGTCACGCCCCAGAACCAGAATACTGGAGAGCGGGGGAATGACTCAGCCAGCTACGTATTACGGGTAGATGAATACCGTATAATACGATCAATACTGTCTAAAAGACAAGGGGGTGCATACTACATGAAAGTCTTACTATGGTCACTTCACATCTATTGTCTCAATCATTCGAACAAGAAACAGTAATAGAGAACATGTAAGATAAAGCAGTAAGGCGTCCCAAACGCTCTGTCAAAATGTTCTTGATATCTGGCTTTACAAAACATAGCCAGATTGATGTAGCAAAAGTATACACAATTGTTATCAGCTGCAGCCTGACTTTAGTTACAATTATGTAAAAAGTAAGTACAAGACAATCCGACTAACATGTCGGCGCCAAACGGCAAGGTATAAAGTAGATAACAAAACGAGCGGGGAAGTAAGAAACCCACTCGAGTCCTCCTGCGATCATCCCTCTAGTGTTGACCATCTTGGAGGTAGAAGTAAGCTGGATCCTCGGGAACCGGTTCTAAATCTGGCCATGCAAAACCAGAGAGGTTAGACCTCTAATAGCAAGTACCACAAGGAAGCACGACATGAGAACTAAAACCAGTAATGTAAGAGAATAATACTAATAAATCTCTGCTTGCTACTAGGATTCACATCACATCACGACACTTCGAACCAACCCCAACCAAACAAGGACAGAAGTTGGCCCGTCATGTCCTGACATTCTGATCATCCCAGTTAGGTAACAGAGTAGGTACAGTACACAAACAAATCATCTTGAACGGCCAATCAACTACTACGGCTTGCTACTGTGAGTCCCAAGTTAACCTGGAATAATGCAATTAGGGATTCCGTAGTTCTTACTATGTGCAAGCAAGGCTAGTCTATCCAGTCAATCATGTGCGCCATGCATGAATTAGACGAGTCCTAGCAGGACGCCCGTCATCAATATACAATATACAATAATAATATAAGCAGATACTGTTCCCTGCCCGTGTGGCAGTTTTACAGTATCTGTGGGAACCAGCCGGCCCGTCGGGTACTACTTGTTCCAAGGGGGCTGCCATGTAAGAACTCGGGAATCCATTCTCTCCATGCAATCATTATTTTATTTAACTTAATAGTCCCTACGTTGAGTAAAATCCCATGCCGTGGATCATGGTCATTCAAATGAGTACTTTCGTACGGGGTACGATATGCACAACTCTACAACGATACCAGTGTGGTTAGGTTGCAGGTCTTACATAGCGTAATGCAACAATCAAATCTAACCACGGTAACCATGCCTTGACCATAAAGTACACATGCTTCTTTTGTAGAAAATAAATAAGTAAATAAATAAATAAATAGATTGAAGCCTGCATGTGCATGTATGTCAATATTCGGGATCAGCCAGTCGATTACAATAGTTCATAACATGAACGTGTCTCATTCATTTCATTCAATAAGACGACTAGCCAGTCTCTTAGTTCCAACTAGGAACGCATGATCAATTTTAGTCAAGATAACCATTATTATCAATGGTGACAAGGCATGAAAGTCAATTAGCATTAAAAGGGGGTCGAGTCTATAACTCTCAAGGTTTAATTCCAATCAATCGGGGTATCTATGCTCAATTCACGACACATGGTACATCCCACGTAACAATCCATATTTAACAGAAATATTAACATATCATGATTTATCAAGTTTATGCCAAAAGGCGTAAGGATATAAAATGGACGTTGAATATCTAATAAAATATCAATATACAGGGCTATAGAAGATCAGGGTAAGTAAGGTCAGCGTACGCTCAAGTCAGGCTACGCTCAAGTCAGGCTACGCCCAAGTCAAAGAGGCAGCGTATGGGCTCTATACGACTCCTCACTATCCAAGTGAGCGTATGCGAGTCATACGCTCCCAAAAGGTAGCGTATGAACTCCATACGACTCCTGACCATTCAAGTCAGCGTATACAAGTCATACGCTCCCAAAAGGTAGCGTATGAACTCCATACGACTCCTGACCATTCAAGTCAGTGTATGCAAGTCATACGCTCCCAAAAGGTAGCGTATGAACTCCATACGACTCCTGACCATTCAAGTCAGCGTATGCAAGTCATACGCTCCCAAAAGGTAGCGTATGAACTCCATACGACATACGCTTCCAAAAGGTAGCGTATGCAAGACACACGCTACCTAAAAGGTAGCGTATGGACTCCATACTGCGCTGCGCTAAAGAGCGAGTATAGCTCAGTGACGCAAGCTAAAAAGCTAGCATACACTGCTCACTGTCTCTCCAAACGCAAGAACTCCATGGTTGCACCCCAAGCTTCAAAGGTCCATAACTTGGTCAAAAACAAGTCCAAATCCAACTTTCCAAAGGTCAAAATTGGGTAGAAAAAACTCTCTACAACATAGAACCATCAAAACTTGAAAACAAAGAGTTTGATAGATCAAAACCCCAAACTCCAAAATAATCATTTCTAGACCTACAAAAATTAAGACTTCGAAATGAAGAATGCCAAGTTCTAAACTTCTTAGGATCACGAGAGGAAGATAAATGAACCATAAAACATGGGTTCTCATGTGGAGCAAGTTGTACTTGCCTACGGTTTGGTAGGTAGGAGTGTAATGAAGAAGAAGAAGAGGAGTAATGGTGAGAATGTGAGTTATGAGGAGAGAGAAAGAGATGTAAGCTTTAAATAAAAAAGGGGGTGGTAGGTGGGAGTTGGACGGGTCCAATGGGTCCAATGGGTCCAATGGGTCCAATGGGTCCAATGGGGATCCAACCAAAGCCAACCCGAACCCAAAGCCTAGCTAAAGCAGAGAATAAAAGCAGAAAATAAAGTGCAAAAATAAATTGTAGAAATATAATTGCAGGAAATAAATTAACATGAAAATTTAAAGAGCAGATTAATTGATTACATAAAATTAAAGGAATT
>JANAVB010003248.1:0-17264 GCA_029216955.1 Iris pallida
AACTACATGTATAAATGACAAATTTTATAGTTGATTTATATTACTATCCTTTTATTTGGTGGATGAGATTTAGTTATGGTTTACTGCATTTTACAGCTTATGTATACATACGATGGTTCCATATATTGGAGTATACTTCATATGTATGCAACTGGCATGTCGACGTACTTAGTCCTAGGTATTTTGGGACTGGGGCATTACATGTTTTTATGGTGGCCCATGCAGGTTAAGTTTATTACTTCGGTTAAGTTACTGTACCGATGTGAGCCTGCAGATAGCATTAGAGTCTAAAATGTCATCCACATGCTTGACCTCCTCCATTGATTCCAATTTCGAACTCTCGTCCTGTCACCTTGATTTTCTTCTGCTTGATTCCTTTCAATGTAAATCTTGACTATTCCTTCATGCTTGATAGAAAGGTTAGGAAGATAACTCATACCAGTTATATATGTTATATTTCTTAATCACTCCATTAGTTAACTTTTATAAGTTGGGTAGTATGCCTCATGGCCTATCACCCCATGTTCCTATAACCCATTAATGAAGTGTAACTGGGTGACACTGAATATATGCTAGTGCAGGAAGATATGATTACCTAGAATATAGAGTTTTAGTAGCCCCTACCTCATTGGTCAACCAGGGCCTGATACAAGAGCCAGTAGGACGACTGTATAAGCAGAAACACCGGACAGGACTTAGGTCCTTATGAAACTTGAACTATTTATAACTGCTTTCGTCATTATCTCCCATACTTATACTTTGAACTACCATAAATGATGATGCTAGTTATAGCCTAGTTTTTCAAGCTTATCCTTTATTGAGCTTGTTCAGGCCATATGTATACTGGGGACGCCCACAAGCATACTATCTAATTAGAATCAATGTATTATGGTTTGATCAACCATAGTGCACTTGGTTCGCTCTTCATATGATTATTCCATGTGGATTGAGATATAGAGGTATCTAGGATCTCATCCGCGACAGCATTAACAATTCCTCTTGAATTATACATTCGCCTTTGAATCGCATAATTGTATTCGACGACATCTATCTTGAACTCTTTATTTCTTTTATCTATCACTGATTGGAAAGACGAACGCTTGTATTTGATAGATATGTACAAAGTATCCCCCATGGCCATGATATTTGTATACACAAGTGTAGTTACTATCGGCTGGCTATGTGAATACAACCTTGCCTTGAGTACTTGTCCTCCCCTCGACCCTAAGGCTAATATCATGACCTTCTAGTCACTAGAATCTGAGAATGATTATGACCTTACCCTTGGTCAAACACAAATCTAGAAGACTATCTAATCTCAAGAAATCAATTATTATGTGCCTCCAATTATTCATCTTGATTCTTGGCTTAACTAATAACCCGTATGCCTCAACTCAACCCTTACTTGACCAGGCCTCCACAGTTTAGACAAAAAATAAATTTAGAGTGAATAGATTCTAAGCCTTCTAAAATTTTATAATTTACTAGTTTACCAATTGATTAGAATAAGTTGATTTCCATTAAGATGATAATTAGTGACTCATGAACTCCCACTTTCTTTTTAGATCTTTTGGTGTCCCCGATCGTGATATTAATATTTGAAGCACGAGACCAGCTGTTACCCTCCAACAAACTTCACATACAAGACATAGAGGACTCCACCTTCATGTAGACATATCATGTCCCACTAAGACCCGTCCCTTTATAATCTAAATTTATGTTGCGACTTTTGAGTTAAAAAGGCTAGCTATAACCCTTACCATAATACCATTGTCCTATCTGAGTTCAGTTAGAGATCCAACCTCAACTCAACCCTTTCGACCCAATATATGGTTGTGATCTACTCGAAGCCCACTACACACATGCCACCAGCGTGCCACTCAATTGAGTCTTCTTGTGCTACTTAAACACAAAAGTCACAGAAGACATAATTTAGGCTTAAGGAACCTAATAACCCCTCCAACTGACAATTAGCTCAACCACTCGAATTGAAACTCATTCTAGGCCATCCTCAACTGGTAGTAATGGTTCATGTAGATTTTAGAATCCTGTCCAGCCAGTATAGATTGAAACCCAAGACTAAATTAATCAAGTTTGGTTCCAAGCGAACTAATAAATCCTTGCTTTATAATGTATATTTCTATCCGTATCATTTTGGATGCCTCTACCATGACTTTGATAATTGGAGCACATATTAGCCATTTCCTTCCAACCAATTTCACCCTCATGAACTAGATAAGCCACTCTACATACATGATGTATATGCCCCACACAAATGTACCACCTTGTGTTCCATTTTGATTATACCACATGTGTGACCCATTTTCCTTTAGAAGTAAACCAATGATACCCAATTTCATCTCATTTGATTTTTTACCATGCAATTTCCACCCATTCCCTGAAACGACTGGATACCAATGACCATGCAAGACTAATAATCCCCTATCTTGTAGAATATGCTGCCAATTTAAAATTCTTGTATAACTACCTCCTCCATCTTTTCGAAAACCGTTATGAATTAATGTACTTACTCTCCTTTCGTATTCAACCTCATTATATTTTTATATACATATTAAGATTATTTTTAATTTTGAGGACGAAATTTTTATAAGTTGGATAGGATGTAAACCCCCTAAAATTTTCCCCTTTTAAATATCTTTTCTGTTTTACTTATTATTATTATTATTATTATTATTTTGAGTATAAATTTATATATAGGTAAATAATGTTGACCCCTTGATTTTACTTTGCCTTTTACTAGGGTAATTTAGTATGTTATATACATTTATATGTATAGAAATTGCATATTTTTAATAGAAAGTTTCAAAGCAATTAGATATAAGTTTTACTATAGTTTTCAACAAAACATAACCAGTATCTATTTAGTGTACTTCTAATTTAGTTATATAAATGGTAAAAAAATTTATATACGGATATTCAAATTATGTATATGATAAATTATATTGGTATATAAGGATTGGAGAATTTTTATATTTCTTGAGATATTATATTTCTTAAATAAAATATTTTAGCAATTATTTAACAATATTAGTTGTAATAGCAATATGAATTATGAGGTTAGTATGAGAACATAAATATTTTAAAGGATATCTTTATTTTAGATTATATTTAAATTATTTTTTTAGTGTATATAAAAGGAAAAAGAAAAGGGAAGGAAAGAAAGAAAGAAAAAACCCAGGTGAACAGTACCCGCGGGGGGGGGCACTGTTCACCCGAGCGCCCATGACCCCCGACCCTGATATATAAACCACAACTCCAACAACAACATCAAAACGTAAACCCTAACCCTAACCTCTTGCCACGTGACCCCCAATCCTGCCGCAGCCTGTGCGACCACGTACCGCCGAGGGCATCACCGTGCGCGGCCAAGAGTCAACGGAACGAGCGCCAGCAGTGACATCGTCAGCAGAAGCGCAGTTCTATGAAGCCACCTTCGTATGGGAATTCTGCTGCCACCACTCAGTTGTTTCTCGAGCCGATTGCTCAGGTTAGACCACAACCTAACCCTCTTCAACTTCCTCCAATCCAATTTAAGTTATACAAACTACGTTATCCGATAGATCGACGCCCATGTCATCAAAAAATTGTACGAAATAGCAGTAAGACAGCCCTAGAACCCTATTTTGAAAACCGATTATTATCAAACTACTAACAGTTTTCAAGATCTATTTAATGACAGTTGAAGACAACCTATACAAGATCAAATTTCTTTTTATAGAATTATTTTTAAGCATTATACAGAATGTTATTCTCGGTTAAAAATTAAGAAAAACCTTTTTCAAAAACTATGAAATTTAGCAAACTTCCTCGATACGACGTGCGTCCCATCAAATCGGGCGATGTGGTCACGAACCAAAAGCATCAAAAGGTACGTATCGACTTCGTGGACGTGTGGGCTTTGATCGAATTCAAATTGGTCGCGTGTGCACGACGAATTTGATACGTATCCGTCGAAATTCACCGTATCAGCCTATTTGTAAATTTCTCAATTACTTTGTGCACGTTCTCAAATAGAGACAAAACTTGTGCCAGCAGGACCATATCATTTTTCTTTCTGTATGCTAAGTTTGGTCTGATTCTGAGAAGGTTGACTGAAACGCCTATTTGGCTGGCCCACGATCCGCTTTAACCGGCAAATTTGTGTACGGCTAATTGGAATCCAAAATTTGATAAACCGTTGAGTTCGTCTCCTCAAACCGGAACCGTAGACATATAGTTTGACGACTTAAGAGACCGTAGGTTCTGGCAGGCATTTCGGTACAAAATGGGTCCAACGGCGGACATCGTTTTGACCCGAAATTACTATTTTTTTCCTTATTCCAGAATTAGACTTTTGGACAGACGTTTTTTAGAGATATCTTATATTCCGAGCATGTTCATGGTGTTTATTTCAGCATTCTAGGACGTATGCGGGATTTGTCTTTCATCGCTTCACTATTCTAACGGTTCGAGCTATTGGACGTTGCTTTTTTGTCCACAACCTCAGGCGAGATACCTTGCCATATTTACTGCTTATATTTAGTCTGCAATTTTATTATTGTATATCACTGTCTACCTATTTCTAGTTCTTGTAGCTGTACCATTATTACAGTTCCTGATTTATTACCTGTTCAGTGATATTAGCTTTACTTTACTTACTATCCTTTGATTCCATATGGACCTAGAGTTAAGGGACTACCATCTGTAGTGTATTATATAAACCTTAACACCGTTGTACCATGAGGTATGTGTGAGATAAATAGTATGTAAAGGTACTTGCGTGTTGGCTGATCACCCATGTTTGCCATTGATTATCAAAGAACAGAACAGTTTTATGGGAGGACTGAACTTTAATTCACAATTACAAACTCGCTCGTACAAAGAGAGCCTAGGAACAAAACCTAGGAAAAGCAATCTAAGTACAATTATTTAGTTTTGATTCTGGGGGGTGACGGTAGAGGCTCGGGAAACTGTTATCAACTCTGTCTTACTCCTTGGACGATCGAACGCAACCTCGGCTCCGGCGAAGAAAATCTCTCTCTCTCTCTACTCGGCTCTGTGTTGCTCTATATGTCTCCGTATGTACAAGGGAATAGCATATTGCTTTTTATAGGATTTTGTGATGAGTGGAGGTGTACAGCCACGTGGCCACATCCTTGTAACTGTGCCTTGAGAAGTGGACAGTTAGGGATTGGTTAAGATTAATCTTGATCTGTTCGTTGCAACAAATCTGGACTGTTATGCTGGTTGAAATAAAACTGAACAGCTATGATCTGTTGGTTGCAATAAATCTGAATTGTTAAGACTTAGTCAACTTATGCCACGTGTCCCAACTGCCACTATGTTGTCAGCCGCATAAAGAATTATTTCCCTGTCTGAGCCGCATGATGGTGACCTCACGACCGAGCCGCATAAGGGTGGCCTCCTAATCGAGCCGCATGAGGGTGGCCTCACAACCGAGCTGTATGAGGGTAGCCTCACAACCGAGCCGCATGAGGGTGGCCTCACAATCGAGCCGCATGAGGGTGGCCTAACAACCGAGTCGCATGAGGGTGGCCTCACAACTGAGCCGTATTAGGGTGGCCTCACAACCGAGCCGCATGAGGGTGACCTCACAACTGAGCCGCATGAGGGTGTCCTCTAACTGAGCCGCATGAAGTTCACTCAGGCGGTCCGCATAAAGAACTTTATTGGGATTTGTGAACTGTGTCAGCTAAAATATTTTCTCTTCTTTCTATGTTGCGCCTCTCCTTTATGTCAGAGCCATCATGTCAGAGCCATGTCAGAGCTGTCACTTTATGTCAGAGTATTAATGGCCGGTTGCACAGAGTAATGATGGCCAGCTGTATTAGGCCTATTTCAAATCGCATAAGGCCACGTGGCCGTTCCTGAGCCACATAAAACTATCTGAGCCGCATGAAGCTCTGAGGGATTTTTGATCCGCATGAGATGCCTTAGTTTTGAGCCGCATGTAGTTTCTGGGCCGCATAGGGTTTTACTATTCTTTTCCATGCTCCTATAAGACCTCCTTCAAAGTTTTTAATTTGTAAAATTGAAATACTTTGAATAAGAACATGGGTAGGTCCGCATAAGCTCTTCATGCCGCATAGACTTCTCTGGCCGCATAGACTTCTCTGGCTGCATAGTCTTCTTTGTGCCACGTAGGCATCTCATTAATTACTCTTGATTTGTTTTTGATTTAAAGCCGTCTTTTGGATAGGATCCCAAGAGTCGACATTAAATGTTTAGATTTGCATTAATGATTCTGAGCCTTTTTTTTGCATAAAAAGGGATAGAATCCCAAGGTTCGGCTTTATCTTCTAGGCAGTACGTAACCCGAAGCGTCTATCGGTTCACAAACCCTTGCCAGCCTATAAATATGAGTGATTTTTGTGGAGAGAAATTCTTTACTCTCTTTACTCTTTCTTTCTTGAAACTTTTGTGCCCTAGTCGTCATCTCTTCTTCTCCTTCGATCATCAATGGCTCCTAAGGCATCTTCCAGTGCGGCGGCGAAGGGCAAAGGAGTTGCCTCCTCGTCAGCGATCCTAGTTCACCCCGACGTTCATCCTGCCATTAATGGTGAGGATGTTGGGATAAAACTGCATGGACTAAAACCCTAACCATAATGGCTACGTTGTATGTTTTATGTACGAGCCATTCTCTTTGGCATATTCTTCGTCTTTATTGAACTGTTTTAAGTTCGGTGTGATGAATCCGCATGAACGTCTCATGTCCGAGCCGCATGGTGTATTCCCCAAGTTCGAGCTGCATGAGAGTTGTCATGTTGCCGCATGAAGACCCACCAAACAGAGCTACATAAGCTCTTCATAAATTGGGCCGCATGAAGCCCCACCAAACAGAACCGCATAAGCTCTTCATAAATAGTGCTGCATGAACCCTGACCAAACAGAGCCGCATGAACTCCTTTAAACTGTGCCGCATAAGGCCCATCTAATCAGAGCCGCATGAACTACTTTAAACTGTGCCGCATAAGGCCCACCTAATCAGAGCCGCATGAACTCCTTTAAACTGTGCTGCATAAGACCAACCTAATCAGTGCCGCATGAACTCCTTTAAACCGTGCCACATAAGGCCCACCTAATCAGAGCCGCATAAGCTATTCATAAATAGGGCCACAGGAACCCCTACCAAATAGAGCTGCATGAACTCCTTTAAATTGTGCCGCATAAGGCCCACCTAATCAGAGCCGTATGAACTCCTTTAAACCGTGCCGCATAAGGCCCATCTAATTAGAGCCGCATGAACTCAGAATACACTAAGTGGTTTTCTCTGGCCATCTTCTAACTTGTTTCTTTTGTTCTTTTTTAGTGAAGTTGCCAGTTAATCCTATAGAAGAACTCTTGGTAGGTCGCGCCCAATCTGTTGTGGGTATGAGGTTCGACCACATAGTTGAGTATGTGCCAAACCAACTCCCCAAAGATGAATCTGAAGAAAGGCTGAGAGATATCAAAAACCAGTCCTTCTTCTTTCTCGCTGTCATGATAAACTCAATGAGATTGGGGGGCCAACACCTGAAACCTGCGTTCCTCTTCGGAGATGCCCTGACTGTAAAGAACTCCAACATTTTGGATATATCCAAAAGTTACAATTTTTTTCTAACGGGGTGGCGATCCACATTCCTCAGATGGAACGTCACTTCCTACTATTGTGGTTCAATATGTTGCCAATGGACAGGAAGATGGTGGATTCCTTGACTCCAACCCGGAACGGAATGTTTGTGGGTGATATTCACTATAACAGAAACTTGGGGTCGGTAGTCGCTACCAGGACACCGATCAGGTGCTACGTGATGTGGTTGGCACTGGCTACTTTCTTGAATGTGCAGGGTCCTAACTTTAGGTTCTCTCAAGCTGACACTTTCATGAACTAGCTTGCTCAGAAGGGATCCTACCCTATCGGTCGATTGGTGCTACTGAATTAGATAAACCCCATCCCTTCGTGGACCAACTTGACTATGTAGATTTTACGGACCTACGAGACTCCCCTGCACGAGATCGGCTTGTATCGTGCCATTCGTGGCACCTGTTATGGTTTGCCCTTAAACAAGAAGCTTTTTATGGCTCTTCTAGAAATGTATAACCGTCGAACGGGGACCTTCTTTATCCCGGGAGGGGAGATGGGACTCGCTCTTCACAAGATGTATGAAGTCTCCAGGCTGCCCTGGGGGAATGAAGTCTTCGAAGTATATATCCCCACGAACGAAGAATTCGAGGAGTTGGAGCAGAGGTCCCCGGGCTTTGTTGTTGTCTACCGGGAATTGCTGTGTCATCACAGCACGTACCAGCAGATGTCAAAAAAGAAGAATGACATCTCGGAAGGGAATTTTTCGCATACAAAGGCCTGGCTCACTTACCTTTTTAAGCTCGGCACCTCAGGCCGGGTTTCTCCCTGAAGTCCTCAAACTCGGGAGGAAGTGCAGGACCAGGTGTCGACCGCCAAGAGGGTAAGAACCACCGGCGACAGATTTGGGAGTCAGTCTGACTCTTTTGTTTATTTTTATAAAGACCCTCAGCCGTTGTCAGAGAAGGCTTTTCTGGCAGGCTTTCTGATGGTATGGCTACAGAACTGCGTAGTTCCTGTAGGGGCTGGCTCTATTAAGAGGATCCACCATAATTTTATCCTTTCTGCGGTAAAGCTAGTCTTTGCGATCAGACTAGCTCTCTTCTCTGCCATGCTATGCAGCATATATCGTGGCCTTTGCACTTTCTCGTCCAAGGTCATTACCCGTGATAAGGCGAAAGACTTTGAACGAATCGAGTTGCCCTATCATCATCTGATGGGGTGGCTGTTGATGCACTACCGGTCTTTGATGAGGCCTGGTCCAGAAGACAGCATCACTGCATATGATGCTTTTATCTTCCAGTATTGTCATATGCCTTGGAAGTGCAGTACGATGCCAGCCTGTCGGATGGCGCTGGAGAGAGTGGATAGATACACCTTTTTCGTGTCTCTCCCTCCTTTTACAGATGAAGAAGTGAATGGGGTACACCTTGATGGTACTAGTCCCCCCACCTCCTGTCTGATAGGATGCTCCTCTGGTTTCAGAATATCCATCCTATCACCAGGTATATCGCAACTGCAACTGTCTTCCCGGAGCCTTACTCGTCCTGTCGGTTCGCCCGACAGTTTGGGTACAGTCAGCTATTTCTGGGCAATCCCAGCCCCTGCCTGGGTTTTGAAGGTAGTGTCCTTGATGGTATCAGGGCTTGGCATTACTATAACACTGTTCACATCCGTACCAGCTTCTCTGTACCTGACGTTAGGGAGTCAGGGCAAATTTTGTACATGGCGGCTCTATACCATGTTATGGTGAACAACCCCCCTCATGATTTTGACCCAAGTACCAGTTTAATTGTTGGTACTGGCTTGGAGGAGAAGCCGAAAGGGTCCAAGACGAGGAAAAGGAAGGAAAATGCAGTTGAGGTGTCAAACTCGGAGTCCACCAATACGGATGAGGAGGATGACGCTGATGACTTATCTCTTCCTCCTGCTAATGATGAGATGGAAGATGAGGCCCATGTTGTGCCTAGTCCTTCCAGAAAGCGAAGCAGGTATGAGTCCGCCATTGGCGGCATAACTTACTCTCGGAAACGGGCTGCAGTAAGCCCCGCGGGCCAATCATTAGGGAGAGAAACGAGGATGCTGATGCCGTTTTGGAGATGAATCGAATTACAACCATCTTTTTTAGCTTTTCTTTTCTGTACTATGATCTGATCATTCTCCTTTTTATTGTAGGCATCAGGAGAAGGGGACTCTCGAGAGCCGGCTACTGTCTCTGAAGTCGAGCTGGCTGTAGCCACTTTAATTAGTAATATGAGTACTGAGCTTATCTCCGCCAGGGTTCCCCCGGTGATAATTGATGTTTCTTCCATTGCTGATATCTCAACCAAGGGCGATCTGGGCTCTACTGAGCCAATCCTCGAGGTTGCTGAATTCCAGCTGGGTGATGTTGACCACATTACGTCTACCTCTGGAGAGGCGGGGGCAGAGGAACCAGCTATATTTGGCTCGGATTTTGCTGGTGAGAAGGATACAATGGCTGCGAGCAATCCTCAGCTTCAACAACCCTCCCCTGGTAAGCTAAGTCAAGTCTTGACTAGTGAGGAGGTTTATTTGCTCTATCTTCACATCCTTCGTGTTAAGCTGATCGATGGTTGCTCCGAACATATAAGTCCCGTTTCTTTACCATTGACAACAGACATCATCGAAGGAGAAGTCACCGAAGGGGATTTGGTGGACGAAATATGCCTCCTCCTCCTTCAGCTCATATCGAGGGGCCTCCTGCCAGTTTGATTTCGGAAGGACAGGCAGTGGAATGGCCGGGATGGGGAGAGATGGTCCCTGTGCCCTCCTTGATCCATGTGGCTCCAGAGGTCGACCTTTCTGCCCTGCCAAGTCTCCAGGTCCTTCGGGCGACGGAGAAGGAGATAGCTGCTATTCAAGCATCTTTTTGCACGGAGCTTGTCTCCCTAGTGGCAGGGGCGTCAAGTTCTGGTGCATCATCTTCAGCTCTACCTGCCACCCTTCCCTTGACGTCATCTTCTTCGGAAGTTCTCGATAAATCGTCAAAGGATGTGGTTGACAGTTTCTACCACCACCTGAAGCGAGGGATTGTGGCTGCCGTGGAGAGGGAACATCCTTTGCACTGGCCCGTCAATGTGTGCGTGGCCAGATTGAACTTCTTAAAACCCTCCCTGGTAGAGCAGGGATAGTCGAGCTTTTGGAGCCCAAGTTACTAGAAGCTGACCAGCTGGTGGCTCAATATCGACTACTGCGGCAAGTTGATCTGTCTTCAGCAATAGATCAGGAGCGTGCCTTTCTTTTAACTGCCATGGAAAAGGTAAGGACGGTACGGGAGACGTCCAAGCCCACTCTGATGAAGGACCTCCGAGATTTCTCGCTGAAGTATGATCAATTAAGCCGCAGCGGAGAAGAATGCATTGCTCGGAAATAAGCCACCTCTCGTAGGGTAGCCGAGACTAAGGAGCAGAACCTCCAGCTTCAGAAAAAACTGGTTTCTTTGGAGTCTGAGCTGCAGGCCTCTCGTGACGACAAGGAACTAATTTTCTGAGAGACCGACAAAGTCACCAGAACCTTAGATTCCGTGGAGCAAGCCCTGAAGAAACTTGAATATGGTTTGCAGGCCCAAGCGCATCTGGAGGATGCAGAGAAGCTGACACAAGAGGCTGAGCATCGTGTCACCCTGAGAATTGAGCGGTCGATGTCCAAACTGAAGGACCGGCTCCGAGAATTATGCGTCGTCGATCCATGATCGGCTTTTTCCTTTCTTTCTTTATGTTTCTTCATCTTTTTGGCAGGGACGTGGTCCCATAGAATGTAGTACTTTTGGTTTGATTTGAATAAATGACTTTGCTTGCATCATCTTTTATCTGTCGTGCTTGTGCTGCATCTTTAGTATTATGTGTTTGCCCCACTGGGGGACTTTCTGTGGACCTATTACCCTTGGCATACCTTAGTTTTTGGTACGGATAATAAGTTTGATAGGGCTACCTAGAACAACTCCGCAGTAAGGTGGATATGGAAGTTCTTGGCATCGGGCGAAAGAATGCCATGGAACAGCTAGGATCTAGAGCCATGAGATTGTGAGAAAAGAGACACATATACTAGAGAGCCTAGTACAACATTTGTAGTCAACTGCAGACATTTGTGGTCAAATGCGGACCTTTGTGGTCAACTGTGGACATTTGTGGTCAACTGTGGACATTTGTGGGCCTATTATCTTTGGCGTACCGTAGTTTTTGGTACGAATAATAAGTCGAGAGAAAATCGATATACTTACTCAGAGGTAATGAGGACGTGGTAAGTATGGGGGCTTTACAATGGAGTCTTCCTACTCAGTGGTAATGAGGACATGGCAGGAGTAGACTCCATGAGGGGTAAATAGAACAACTCAGAGGTAATATGGACGTGGAAGTTCTACGTAGGGGATGGTTTGTTTTTTATGGAAGTGAAACAACTCAGAGGTGACATCAACGTGGCTGTTTTGAGATTTTTGTGGACCTGTTACCCTTTTTTATGCGCTGAAAGCACGGGTAGTAGATTATGAGAAAAATGCTCTTTTAGAAAGGAAGTTCAGATGTATGATCATACATGACTTACTACCCAGAAGATGCGATAAAGATTTATTTGGAGTGACCGAAGTATAAGTTCAGCGGTACCTAAGGGTACATAACTCAACAATCCAGTTGATTTGGATGATGTCGCTTAGACAAAATATTTCTTCAGGAACTTGCCGTTGATGGACATCATAAGCAAGTCTCTGTTTTGCTTCGCGAGACGGTATGCAACATTAGAGAATACTGCCTCGATGATAAATGGGCCTTCCTATTTTGGCTGGAACTTGCTGGCGGTTTTGTGAGTCATAACCATCGGCCTATGCACTGCCAAGACGAGATCGTCTACTTGGAATATTCTGAGTTTAACCTTCTTGTTGAAGGCTCCAGAGATGCGGGCTTGATAAAGCTCGATTCACTGTTGAGCGAGCAGGCACTTTTCATCTAAGGCCTCCAACTCTTGCAGCCGGCGACGGTAATTATCATCCGTCGTTAATCGATAAGTGAGGACGACACAGAGTGAGGGAATTTGAGTCTCCAATGGGAGGACTGCCTCACTTTCGTATACTAGAAAGAATTGTGTGTTCCTAGTGGCCGTCCAGACTGTAGTATGGTACGCCCATAAGCATTCGCCAAGCTTTTCATTCCAGTCGCGTTTGTTTGAGGACACGAACTTCTTGAGAAACTTGATTATAGTTTTGTTGAACACTTCCACCAAACAGTTAGCCGCCGGGTTGTATGGTGTTGAAGCAACGTTCTGGATCCGATGTTTGCCCTAAAACTGATAGAAGGTGTGGCTTGCGAACTGTGGGCCATTGTCATGGATGATTCTTTGGGGCAGTCCAAAGCGATAGATGACGTGATGCTTGAGGAAGCTGATCACGTTTGATGTCTTCACTTCTACCAACGGGACGACTTCTGCCCATTTGGAGAAGTAATCCGTAATTGCCAGTATGAAACGGTGTCCTCATGATGAAGGTGGGTTGATTGGACCAATAATGTCCATTTTCCATGCCTCAAATGGCCAGGATGCCACCGTCGGATGTAGGAACTCGGATGGCTGATGTATGAAATCTGTATGGACCTGACAGGCTTTGTACTTTTTTGTACAGTCTATCGCATCTGCCACCATCGTAGGCCAGTAATAACCCATCCGGCGAAGGCGGTCTTGTAATTTTGGGCCAAGTTGATGGGCCCCAAAAATGCCATCGTGAGCTTCGCGTACGGCTTCTTTGGCTTCTGTATCTGACAAGCACGGGAGCAGCAACCCATCATAAGATCGTCGATACAATATTTTTGTCTTAGTATCATAGAACAATCTGAGAGAACGTCTTCTGATAGAGGTGGCTTCTTTAGGATTTTTCGACAAGATGCCATAGACTGCAAAGTCAATAAATAGGAGCCTCCAGTCCTGTATCTCGTTGACCGTCAGGACAGAATAACTCTTGACAAATTGGACGTTGTTCTTAGGGCAAACCAATTCATAGGCAATTACGTTGGCCAAATGATGAGTATAATTTGGGACTGCTAGAGACGCAGCCAGTCCTGCTAAGGCGTCAGCTTCAATATTCTGGAGTCTTGGAACATGTTCTATAAAGAACCCTTTCAAGGACGTGATAATGGCGATTGCTATCTGATGATAGGGGATCATGTCTTCATGGCGAACTTCATATGAACCCCGAATTTGATTGACGATTAACTGTGAATCGCCGTATGCTTCCAAGTATTCTACCCCCAGTTCCTTTATAAGTCGGAGGCCGATAAACAAAGCATTGTACTCGGCCACGTTGTTTGAGCATGATTCTGTATGGGAATATGCCCATTTGATCACCAATCCAGAGAGAGAAATTAGTACCACTCCGACCCCAACGACAATGTTGCCCTTGGGCCCGGTTCTTGAAGCACCGTCAAAGAACATTCGCCAGACAGTATTGTGAGAAGCCATATTTGAATTGGCGACCTCGTCTGGGATTTCTTCGTATATTCTGGTTGACTTCGACCCTGGATGAGCTGCTAAAAAGTCTGCCAGAACTTGACCTTTAACAGCCTTTTGTGGGACGAAGATCATGTGGTAGGGAGACAGTAATATCGCCCAAGTAGCAAGGCGAAAGCTGAGTGCCCCTGGCTGGGTCATAAGAACCCTGAGGGAGTTAACTCGAGATATGACATAGATGGTTTGTCCTGTAACATAGTGTCGCGTCTTCTGAATAGCGAACACCAAAGCGAGACATTCCTTTTCCACGGCGGTACATCTATGCTCAGGTCCTATCATCATTCGGCTGAGATAATAGATGGCATGTTCACGTCCTGCATCATTGTTCTGTGCTAGTAGAGCATCGAAGGAATGCTCCATCGCTTGCACGTAAAGCAAGAACGGCTTTCCAGCAACCGGGGCCACCAGGACTGGAGGATTTGACAGATATTCTATAATGTTGTCGAAGGCTCGTTGGCACTCTTCATCCCGTATGAAGGATACGCCATTCTTCATGAGGTGGGTGAATGGTTGACATTGTCCGGAGAGGTTAGAGATAAACCTCCTGATATAAGCTAGCCTTCCTTGAAGGCCTCTGAGTTCTCAGAGATTTCCTGGGGGACCCATTTCCATAATTGCCTTCGTCTTCTCAGGGTCTATATGGATTCCCTGGGCCGTAATGATAAAACCCAAGAATTTTCTACTAGATACGCCCAAGAAGGATTTGGTGGAATTCATCTTCAAGTTGTGCGCTCGCATCAGGTCAAAGACCGTCCTCAGATGGTGCAAATGATCTTCCATAGAATGGCTTTTGACGGTAATGTCATCGACATAACACTCCACAGTCTTACGCAGGTGATCTCTGAAGATGACACTCATGGCTCTTTGGTATGTGGCACCGGTATTCTTTAAACCAAAGGGCATGACTGTATAACAGTACACGCCAATCGGCGATCGGAATGATGTATGCTTTTCGTCGTCAGGAAACATCTTGATTTGGTTGTATCCTGAGAAGCCATCCATGAATGACATGCGTTCAAAGCTACATGTGTTGTCGATCATTATGTTCGTAATAGGAAGAGGGAACTCATCATTAGGACATGCTTCGTTCAGATTTTGGAAGTCGATGCAAATTTGGATCTTCCCATTCTTCTTGAGGACCGGTACTATGTTGGTGACCCAGTCTGGATGTTGTTCCTCCCGGATGAAGCTGCTAGCTATCAGTTTGTTGATCTCAGCTTTGATAGAATTCATAATATCTGGGCAGAACCGTCGCTGTTGTTGCTTGACAGGTTTTGCGTCCGGATGAATGTTGAGTTTATGGAGTGCAACCTCAGGGTTTAGCCTTGGCATGTCTTCATAACTCCATGCGAACACATCAATGTATTCTTTGACGAGTTGCAAAAGTGCCTCCCGCTCTTCGTCTATCAGGCTTTTGCTGACGAAGATTGGCTTTGGAAAGGATTCATCTCCGAGGTCAACTTGTATGACCTCATCTTCAGTAGGAGGATCTCTCTGTTCGAAATGCTTCTCCTACTGCGCATCTAGTTATTAAACCCAAGGCTCTAGCTAGAGAAGCTCGGGTACGTCTTCGTTTTCTTCATAGGCATCAGCAAATGCCATATTGACAAACAAAGCTTGCCTGAATACGTCCCTGATGCTGACATCCGAATTAGAAGTGGGTGATCTGGTTGAATGTGAATGACAGTCACATTCCTCATCTGAGCTTTCAGGAGTTGTTGCAGGTGTAACATAGCCCAGACCCCATCTGGTCTTGTCGTAGTAATCTCGTGGTTTTCCAGCCGGGACTGGCAACTGTAAAGGTAATCGCCGGCCAGTACCGTCGTTTAGGCCTGGCGTAGCCTCCATATCATACCCCTGTTTTTGTATGAGGTACTTGGATCGGAAGCTATATAGGTAAAGGGGCAGTCTCCCGGTGTCGGGTTCGAGATCAACTTCTTCTATCCTGAAAGGCTGTAGATCATTCTTCCGGTCGAAGATGATTGGATGGTCCTCTCCCTCAACTATGAAGCAAGCGTCTTCCAAAGGAGTGAGGTAGTTCGTGGTATAGACGTTTGAAACTTGTGTGTGTAGGTTGGTGCCTATATCGTGTTCCATAGCGTACATCATACAAAGCTTATTAAGCTCGAGGTAGTTCAAAAATAGCCCTTTATTGATAAAATAAGGTATCTTTTCAGGAGGAATTACATCATCAGCAGAAGGAACATCAGTATGAGCAGCCATATACTTGGCTAGCTCTAACTCCTCTTCGGCTACCCCCTGTATAAATGAAGACTGGGAGGATGACCTGGGCAGCTTGATCATCAGGGGCTCCACTGGTGGTGCTGAACGTGGAGTTGTTGGCGCACAAGCGACCCCCGGCTTAGTGCTTGTTGAACGGAAAGATGTTGGCTCACTAGCAGTCCCCGGCTTAGCGCTCGGCTGTCGACTTGTCCTGGTAAGACGAATCGTCAGTGGCTTAACAGAAGGATTGGACTCTTCTGTTTGTTGTTGACCGGCTCTAGGCAGGCTGATTGTCAGCGGCTCCGTAGTGGGTCTCGGCGCTTGGCCAGACCTTGGCAGTTGGATTATCATCTGCTCTTTTTGTGCAGTGAGCACCGGGAGACTCGTTGTTTCTCTACGTAGAGTGGCTGTGAGAGGTGTCATCTTGCCTAGTTTACGGGGTTGGTGATGGCTTCTCAAGGGTTCCTCTGGCCCCGCAATGGCCTCCGTCGGCTCTTGAACATCCTCCTTGATCAAGTGCCTCATTGACTTCTCATACAAGCAGGAATCTAAATAGTAGGATTCGACCCCTTTGAAGGGATCGATGTCGATAAATTTCGTCCTCACGAAGCCGTGCTTGTCGACGTACTTGAAGCACTGGTGCAACGTAGAAGGCACGATCATATAATCGTGTATCCACGGACGTCCTAGAAGAACATTATAGGAGGCGATTTGGCACTTTAGGCATAGCAGGTTACTTCCGACTGAAGGTCGCCAATTTGGCACTTTAGGTGAATCTTTCCGATGGGATAGCTTCTCCCTGAATTGAAACTGCTAATTACGGTGCTGTTAGGAGTCAGCCGATGCATAGGGATGCGCAGATAGTGAAGCAAGCTCTTCAGAACAATGATGGGCATTGCACCTGTACAAGCGCTATCCTAGAGATCTGCCGGCGAGCTCTCCCCTATGAGGT